>SNQJ01S0042312.1:26195-47474 GCA_010110895.2 Picea sitchensis | reverse complement strand
AAACAACATGATGTATACTATCCATCCATGGGTGTTGTATCTGCATGTGCATTTTCCTTCATGTCCAAATACCTTCATCAATCTTGTGGTCCAAAACCCATGACTAGGGTTGACATCAATGACAACAACCAATCTTCCAACATCTTCAACATATCAATAATTATCTTGATGATTTATGCAAAATTGGGCATAAATCTTCTTAAAAAAATTATTTTACCTATGGATAGACTTCTTATTCCTTGGAATTTCTATCTTTTGAATGGCCTTTACCCTTTCATGATCTATCTTGATTCCTTCTGGTGAAACAATATATCCTAAGAGTTTACCTTTCTCCATGAAAAAATGAGACTTCTTAGGGTTTAATGATATGCCATACCTTCTCCACTTTTCAAATGTCTTCTTTAGATGTTGCAAGTTCTCATCATTGGAGGTTGAGAAAAAAATAATGTCATCAAGATAAATTACCATGAATTTGTCTTTGTCACCAATGAATGCAATGTCCATGGCTCTCTAGAGATTTTCTCATGCATTCATGAGCCCAAAAGGAATTTTTTCATACATGAAGGTTTCCCAGGGGGTAGTAAACGTTGTCTTCTTTTTATCTTCTTCCATCACTGATATATGATTATAACCTGAATATTCATCAAGCATGGAGATCCTTTGATGCCCTACCACTCTTTGTAAAATATAATCCATTTTAGGTAATGGATAATTATCCTTCAAAGAACACCTGTTTAGATTTCTAAAGTATACACACAACCTTATTTCTCCATTCTTTCTTCGGGCAGGCACTAAATTTTCCACCCATTCTGAGTATCTCATTGGTACTATAATTTTGGCTTTCAACAATCTTTTCATCTCTTTTTCAATTATTGGTAGCAACAATGGATTGAATTGTCTTATTTTCTTCTTAAAAGGTTTGGATCCAAGATTTAAAGCAAACTTATGTTGCATAATCTCTGTATCAAAAATCTTAAGGTCTTCATAAGAGCAAGAAAAAACACTAGCAGACTGTTTCATCAAACTTACATACATGTCCCTTTGTTCATCTGGTAATTTCTTAGATAACTTCATCATCCTTGGATTTGAATCAGAACTGATATCACAATATACCACTTTTGCCTCTTCTGTTTGAATAAAAAACCTTTTAGACACTTAATTATGATCAAATAATCTCTCAAGGGGAACTAGGCCCTTTGGAAAATGATTTTTTTTAACTCAATAGTTTTATGGCTAGCAATGTTGTTTTGAAGAATATTAGCAAGATGAACTTCTACATCATCATTTTCATTTTCTTGATCTATGGAAATGGTGGGAAATTAATTAATTGTCTCTAAAAATGTTTTAATCTCTTGATCATCTTTAAAAACATGCCAATTTTTTATATTGTTTGGTATAGAAGGTCTATGTCTTACCTCAACTTCAAATCTTAGGTTTGGAAGCATTGGAGTTTTGAAATTACTAGCTGCCAAAGCTAGAGAATCTACCTGTTGATTCAAATTTCTCTATATAAAAGTGATATTGAAAGCCAGAAAGATATTCTCAACAAAATCCCATACCTCATTTTTGTATTTCTTTAATATTTGTTGTTTGGCTTGGTAGATATTCTTGAGTTGATGAATGATTAACTTGAATCTCCAAAAACTGAAATTTTATCAATTCCCATATCCTTAACAGCTTTCAATCCGAGGAAAAGAGCCTCATATTCACTGATATTGTTTTTTGTATCAAATTCCAACTTGTATGACAGAGGAATGACTTCTTTGGAAAGAGATATGAGAACAATTACAACCCCTGAGCCTTCTTTGGAACAAGAGCCATCATTGAACATTTGGCACACTATTTTTTATTTTTTTTTCCTTTCTGTAGGTGTAACGTTTCTCACTGATGCTTCAATTGTCTTATAAAAAATGTGAAAAATTGAAGAACCAAGTTCATCTTCAACTGCATATATAAGATGATTATTGGGGTTTTCAAGATCATTAACCAGGTAAGCTGGTATAACATCCCTGTACAATCTTTGATGTTCTCCACCAAATATAGGTATGGTAGCATAATTGAGATCCATTTGTAGTGTCCCCCCTACTTTCTTAGCCCATGACCTAGATAATAGCATCCAAAAATTAAGAGGTATATAAACCACTATCACATCCATAACCACACTTTTCATAAGTAAATGAGATAATGTGACAACCATGTCTTTAATGACTCCTAAACATTTAACCTTTCTTGAGTCAAAAGAATACAAATCTAAATAAGGATTAGTGATATCAAACCCCAACTCATCCATTACTACCTTTGGCATGACATTGTGTTATGATCCTAAATCCATTAGGCAATTATGCAATATTTTTTTATGAAGTTTAGGGATATGTAGAAAGGAGGAGAGGCATCATATCTATATTCAATATGTGGACAAATATTTATGGCAAGATTTTCATCTTCAAGATTTATGGTATCAGGAAAAGTAACATAAGCAGGAGATTGTAAGGCTTTCAAGATTGATTTTATAAAAGGACCATTTTTCATTATTTCTACCAGAGGTATAGGGATTTTGATATTACTGATTTCATTTGCCAAACTAAAATAAGGAATGTGTTTCTCAGATTCCTTTGCCTTTGTATTACTAACCTTGATAGTTTTTTTTTGTTGCTGATCAATTTTAGACCTTGTTTCTTTACTGGATCCTAGATTTATTGGAGCATTTGTCTCTTTTTCTTGAGCATATGTGTCTACCTTTGATCCACTTTCTCTAGATCTAAGATCATACTTTTTCCTTTTAGGTTCACTCTGAGATATCTCTTCAACATATTCTCCCTCAAACTTATTTAATATAAGGGAGTCTTCATAATCTTGTTGTGTCACATAAGTGGGAGGTAATTTTGTATCATGAAAATGAACTAATGAATCCTCCTTAGTATCATCAATTTCTTCAACTTCTTCCACTGCATTATTTTTAAAATGAGGCAAAACTCTTTGATCCTCTTGATTTCTTCTTTCCCTTTTCATAATTTGAGGAACATTGTTAGGCCTTCTAAACTGATTGGAATTTATGTATCCACCATCCTATGTTGGTGTGCCAAGCTTTTTTATTTCCATATTAATTCTATCCATTTCAGATGTTAAATATTTCAACATTTTGGCCATTTCATCATTATTATAATCATATGTTGTATTAGAGGAAGAAGGAGGTTCTTCTTTCGATTTTTTCTTGTCTCTATAATTCTTTGATTTCAACCTATCTGCTGCCAATATATTAGATTCCACTTCAATGGTTGCTTCCTGCATTAAATTCAAAGTGACATATTTTCTTTCTCTCAACAAAAGAGAAAACTCAACATTAAAAGCATTGGCAAAAGTAATTTTGGCAGATGTTTCTGTGGGTTTAATTTCCTATGGAATCTGACTATACATTTTATTGAATCTATTAGTGAAGTCTGATACATATTCTTTGTATTTCCTTTTCAAAGCACCAAATTCAGTGATATAATACAAATAATCCTTCTTATCTCCCCAATGTCTCAAAAGGGTATCATCTAGTGCATCAATATCAACAATAGAATTAGGAGGGAGACTTCTGAACCATTTCCTTGATTCTCCATCTGAACTCTCCACAAAAAGTCTCATCCAAACATTTGCATGATCCACATTAAATTTATCTACAAAAATGTAGAAAAAATTCAAGTTCTCTACAGTAGTGACCTCTCCCTCTCCATTAAATCTTGGCAAATACTTCATATAATCATTTCGTGGAAAATCATACAATACTTGTGGTAGAATCAACGGTGCATATCTTGCTGCAACAATTGCATCCATTATGTTTACAACCATATTTGTCACAACTGTTGTTTGAATTTTAGAAAGAGATCAAATTTGAGATGTAGAAGGTAAAACAGTTTCTTGGGTAGAATAACTTGGTTGAGTTGTTGTAGGTTTATGATTTTCAACTGATGAGATCAAGGGTTTCTTTTCTAAATCAATATAGGAAGAAGTTTCTAGAAATAAAGGATTGTCAAAGGTTCAAAATTGTGGCTTAGCTTCTTCAAAAGAACTAGACTGAGGTGTGGATGGAGATAAAAGTAGATCTGACTCATTTTAGTATCTCTGGTAAAATTTCTCAAAGATCCAACTATAGATAAAGTGTTTGTTTGTTCTTCTTCGATAAGCTCATAAAATAATTTCCATTGTTCTAAATTCAATTTAGAAATAGTTGAAGGAAAATATGCCTCTGAAGATTGAATAATAGGTTTTGTTTCAATTTCAAGTACAACTTCTACAGCTGAAGACTTATCTTTGGAAGAAGAGGATTGTCCTTGAGTACCTTTAGAATTTCTTAATAACGTTTTAGGATTAGACACTACTGAAACAGGGTTTGGATCTGGGTTTCTTCTGATCACCTATTTCTTAGTAGATTATGATAAGGTTAGAGTAGGTTTAATTCATTTACCTTCTCTTTTAGGAGCTAGAAATACTACAAAGGAGCCATGAGGTGAATAATGTACAGTGACACATGAATGTCTAAACTATTGTCCACCATCAAGATTTAGATTTGATCTTTGTCATTCTACCAGGAAAAAATACTTCGTGTCTCCATCCCCGACAATGACGCCAAAAGATGTTAGTCCCTAAAGTTGCACTTGAATGCTAAAGGGAAAGTTAGGGCATCACCAATTTATTACAATGATTTTTATGGATAAGGATGTGTATTGATTTTTTAAATTGGTTTAAAGATTGGGTCAAAAATAATATAAAAATATCAATCTAAAACATGCAAGAGAAAATCCATATCTCAATGGCTTAGTAAATGACAGTCAATCTGATAAATTATATGGAAAATGTAATATGAAAGACAAAGGAAATATGTAATCTTTCAATTTGTCCACTCATATATGAAACTCTTGATCCCAAATATCATTCAAGAAACAAGAGAATTGTACTTAAATACAAATTTGATTATGAACAAGCAAACAAATAAGTTTTCATTGGCTTACCCACAAACAAGATACATAGAATGCTTAGCAAAATATTAACATGCATTCAAGTAAGAAAAATATACAAATGCAAACAAGAATATAAATCTAACCATCATATAGCCTTTTCCATTTAGTACCAGAATGAAATAAGTCTTTGCATTACAATTTGAAGCAGAGTTTTCTCAAAAATGGCCCATGGTTCCCAACCAATCAACCCTTAATTATGTCAATCAGATCACTTTTTATACAAAACAATTAGTTTCTAAGGATCCTACTTTATAGATATAGTTTTGATAAGATCCTATTTTATAGCTAGAACTTATGAGACATATCCTCTCATACATATAATTCATATCTCTTCAACCTAGTCTTTAGATAAATAACTTGATTTTTGACTAGTTCTAATATGATGAGATATTCAGATCTCATGAAATAAGGGGTGAATCTAATGTTGAGTTGGTCCTTGAAGAATGGAAACCCATGTTGTTATGAGAAAATTATATATAGACTCGAATTACTTCAACAAATGATGAAGATAAACATATAACAAGTCTACTGACAAGGTCTTCCTCAATTGCAAAGGTTTCTCTTGTATTTACCTTACATATTAAAAAATACTCTGCCTCTGTGTATCTTTTGATAAAAAAAATTCAAGATCTTTAGCATAGGTATTCCTTGTATTAAAAAAAAAGTCAAAATTGTATGATGCCTCAAATTTTGAAATCTTCACTGTATAATAGAAGCATAACCTTTGTTCTGTCTTTGTTTTATCTTGGTTTTCATAACCACATTATGCCAATAAAGTTTGACGTTTGTCTCTCTTACCTCTTTGAGCAATGTTTGTTGATCCTTGTTATTCTTCTTAAGTTTCTGTAACTTTTCTTGCTTCTTGGCATTCCACTTTTCTATCATCCATTTTTCCTTCTTCAATTTCATAATCATGGTTCACAATTCTTTAATCATGTATTTTTTATCCCTTTTTTATATTCTTAATTTAGTATAATCTTCAGTTGGAGAAGGTTGATTTAGGTCAATAGAAAATTTGGGCTTTTTAACTCTAAATTCATACTGTGACCCTTTGAATATGATCCTCCAACAATCTTTTATGATTCAACACTTGTTGATATTTGCATCTCCTGAACATCCCTTAGCTCTTTTGTCTCTGGAAAATACTCAAATTCTTGCTTGATCTTAGATTTCTCTAGATTGTCTTCAAGACTAGTAAAATGATCTCATTTAAAAGAGGACTTGGATAAAGATTCAGAGTTTAAACTCAGATTTTTTGTTGCACTGGTTACATGCCTCATTGGGTGCTCTGCAATTTGTTTACCTTTCTCATTATTTCTTTGTTTCTCATGAAAAATATTCTCCACATATTCATTATAATTCTCCTCTTCAAGCTCCAATTTAACTTCTTTCAATTTGTTTGAAGAAGTTACAAGTCACTGTTCCTTTCCTTCCTCTGTATTTTCCTCCGAATCATCATCAAGGATAATTAAATTTTATTTCCTAATAGCAGGCTGGAGTAATTCTTTTGAATTTAACCTCAACTTGTTAGTTTCCCTGGTTTTAGATATGTTGGGATAATTCAATATTTGTTTACTCTTTCATTTCTTGCTCAATTTGTTACCCTTAACCTCTGCTACAGGTTCATCTTGTTTTTGCATGGACTATTCAGTCTTTTGTTTAGTCGATATTCTGACATGTATTCCTTTGCAATGTTTAGGCGCGTATTTTGGAACATGGGACTTAATCTGAGTTGGAATTTCCATCTATGACTCCATTTTTAATTTTTTTTTTCTGTGTTTTGGTCATCCTAGCTATAGGGGAATCTTTCTGTAAATCCTCAGTCTCCTGTTGTGACTGCAAATTCCTTTTATTGGATCTAGTTATCTTGGCTACAACAAAACTTTATTTCACTATAACAAAAGCTTTAGGAACCCTTTTTGTTTTTAAATTGGATCTCTTATCTAAAGTATCTTTATGCTTGGATCCATGTTCTTCAAGATTGAGTGATTCAAGCAACGAGTCCCAACAATGATGGACTTCTCCCAATGAATACATAACCAAGGTCTTGATAAGTATTTGATGAAATAAACTTTTACCAGAAGTTGCAAGATGGGTTTGTATCCTTTTAGACATCTTTGACAAAAATTTTAATAGAAAGAAGGGTAAACACAGAGGACTATCACCATTCAAATACATCAACAACTTAATATGATAAAGGTGGAAAAGGGAAAACCACCCTTCACATGTAAATTACCTGTGAATAATCATCAAAGCAGTCCACCATTCTTTTTTTATCCAATTTTGTGGAATACCTTGACTCCAGTTAGGGCTATGATGTTCTGGAAGTAAGAACCGTTTCACGATTTTGATAGGAAACATCTCCTTCTTCCACCATCTTTATCCATATACTGATACCCTGCATGCGATCCCCATCAAATGCTTTATCAAATGTATCATAACTTTTCCCTCCACTATCTTGAATCCATCAAAATTTTGCGCAAACATCATGGAGATTTGTTCATGATAACCCTGAAATGTAGAGAAATATTTATACCACCCTGCATCTTTGAACTTCTACAAGATTTGATGATCAACCTCAAGAAATTCTAAGACTTATGGTTCTAAACGAGTGATTTGTCCACTTTTCTTAGCAGCCATGATATTGATTTTAATCCCTGTATATCTGTGAGTGCTTAGGGTTTCGATCAGTAGTAATTTTGGGACTTCTAGAAATATGAATGTTGTGGGAAAATTTTGTTACCCGAAAAACATGTATAATCTAATACATAGATGCATTGAATGACTCATGTCTCAAATGTTAGAAATCATGGCGAAACACCTGTGATTTTATGTGAGCTTATCGAGTACACACCCAATTCCTTTGAATGGTTATCAAAACTGAAAACACGACCTAATCATAATCATAAATGGTATTGGCTTTTAGGAAATGATCTCAAACAACTGTTGAAACGATCTTTTGGATTTGGCACATTTGAATCAATGATTACTTTTGGTGCTATAAGAATAATGGTATTCTTGTAGCACCTTTTTCCCTTTTTATATTTTTAAATTTAAAATGAGAAATGGGACTTGTATCTTGATGTAAAAGATTCTAATTGTCTTATTCTAAATTTTATCATGCTAATGCATGTCATAAAATGTTCAGAAAGGATAACACAAGAACACTTAAAGAATATAGAAGACGAAAATCAGAGTGTAAAATGATGCTAGGAAGGGTAGGGAAGGGAAAAAAGTAGTTCAATAGTCATTAACAAATTTAAGGACTAACAGATACAAATTCCACCAAAGGTGTTGTATGTGAAGTTATATAGATCCAGAAGCACCATAGGATGATCAAAATCAAGACCAACTACCCATGGATATGGATACTTAACCAAAATATTAGACTATAGTATTTAACAAGGTACCTACATCATTGGTAGTAAATCAACCCTTGAATTTGTATGTGGAGTTGTAATGATGCAGAAACATTGTCGGGTGATCAAATGCAAGACCAACTACCTCAGAATATGGGTCCTTCACTAAAATAACAAACTAAATCTTTTGTGGAGGTACCCACAACATTGGTAGAAATTCAACCCATGGATATTTGTGTGGAGTTGTACTAATCCACGAGCACCACGGAGGGATGACCAAGCCCCTATGGATATGGGTCCCTTTAACCAAAATCCCCAAGGTATTCAACAAGTTATGTAGACCTGTTATCCCTCCTGAGGGTTGCGCGACCACCTGGTCAGGATCTTTTGGTTCGGGGCCGAAATGGCTCTTCTGGTTTCGAGCTGGAACCTCCCTCTTCAAATCCCCAGGCCCTTCTCTGTGTTCGCCTGCGTGACCAAGTGCTAGGCTCACGCTCTCCACTCCTCGTGACCGTGGGTACGACCATAGACTTGGCCCAAAAGGCGCGCCACATTTCGTGACCCCAGGTTTTCCAATACAATGAGTCCTTGGCTCCTCCAAGTACCGAAACTCCGATGAGGGCTAATGGAGGTTAGCTCCTCCCTTTTCCCAACTCACATGACAACACACCCATGACCACAAGCTTGACCATGAAAGCGCGTCATGGTTAACAGTATCGAAACCTGTGATACAAGGCGCTTGACCTCTCCAGGTCACAAATGCCCAAATCCCGATGACGCGAGATCTATAACTCAGATCTCTCTTGGATCGATGGCTATGCTTATTTCATCATTTTGCGACTTCGTGTCTTATGAAGCTGTCCACTCCTCTTCGCAGTCGTCGAAACCATGAAATCTCCCCTCACTATAGATCAACGGCTCTAGGCCCTCGAAGATCTGACGGCTCCAATCTTTTCGGGGTTCCACTAGTCGAGAGTCCCACACTATTGACCCTTGTACTCCCAGTTGCCGAAATGCCGAAAGCTTGAGGTGCTTGATCAACGGCACAACACCCTCTAGATCTATGGTCATATCTCTTCCCCATCACTAACCTCCTTGTAACTCGACTTGATCCAACGGCTTGGGGGTTCTTGCATTCCTCCTCCTGATCTTTCACTCGCTTCAGACTAAGAAGATTTTCTAAGTCTTCAAAGGCTCATCCTTCGCTTCTTCCAGGGAATGGGATCTTGGATCTCGATAACACTTTCCGACGTGTGGTTCCTCTTGAGCTTTGTCTGGTTCAGACTTCGATTTCCTGCACACTCCTTGCATCCAAGGGATTTCGATAACTCAGATCCATGGTATTTATCACAGAGAAATTCCTCCCAATTTCCTTGCGTTCCTCTCTGGCTCGATGCACACCTTGCAGAGCTTCAAATGAAGAGAAACAATTGAAACTGAAAACTAACAGTCACAGTTTCATTCTCCTATGTGGAGATTCATTCACTTGTTCATGAAAAAATAAATAACAGGAAATCACAAATAACATTCACACAGACGCATTTGGATCAACTTTCCTTCTGTTATATTCCCAAGTGCCAAAACGGCTACCAGAACATATTCTGATTACAATGGCTTTGGAAGCTTGGGGCTTCTACTAACTTGCAGCCCCCTTACACTATTCTCCCCTATCTTGCAACCCCCTCTTTTTTTTTCTGGGAGTACAAACTTCTACTTAACTCAAATATTTCTAGGGTTTCTCCTAGCTACTTGCCTACTCTAAAATTCATCCTATTCTATCTTAATCCAGTCGCACTTCAAAGCCGTAGTGGAAACTCCTGCTCCACTTGTGATTTTCAAAATGTGCCTCAAAGGGTAAAATTCAGCACTAGTTCAAGCGTGCCTCCAAAGGTAAGTTCTGGCATTGAGTTAAGGCGGATTTCAAAATCGGCTGCAACTATCAACATTGAATTTCTGGAAGAACTCTCACGTGTTGAGTGGTCCTGCCTCTGTGTGCTTGCCAACGATGCTCCTGCATCACACTCCCCTTGAAAAAAATTCATGGACTCCTATCCATGAGCTCCTCTATGGATTTTCCCTGTTTCTAGATGGCAGCTTCATTTTCCCAACTAGCATATTTGATTGGGTGTCCCTTCCATTTGACTAGATACTCAAAATAATTCTTCCTCTTGGTCTTCTTGCCAATCCTCTGATCAACAATTTTCTCCATCTGCGGCTTTTCTGCCACAAGCATCTGTTTCTCCCACTGAATCTTTCCTTGAGATTCTGATCCTTCTATGTCATCTTTCCTATACGGATACAAGTCTGATACATTGAATATGGTCAAAATTCCCACACCATCTAGTAGCTCAATCTCATAGGCATTTGCATCAAACTTCCTCAAGATTTTACAGGGTCCTATCTTTTTCATTTTCATCTTAAAATGGGAAATAGGACTTGTATCTTGATGGAAAAGATTCTAATTGTATTATTATAACTTTTATCATGCTAATGCACATCATAAAATGTTCAGAAATGATAACGCAAGCACACTTAAAGAATATAGAAGACGAAAATCAGAGTGTAAAATGATGCTAGGAAGGGTAGGGAAGGGGAAAAAGTAGTTCAACAATCATTAACAAATTCTAGGACTAATAGATACAAATTCAACCAAAGGTGTTGTATGTGAAGTTATACAGATCCACAGGCACCATAGGGCAATCAAAATCAAGACCAACTACCTATGGATATGGGTCCTTAACCAAAGTATTAGACTATAGTATTTAACAAGGTACCTACATCATTGGTAATAAATCAACCCTTGAATTTGTATGTGGAGTTGTAATGATGTAGAAACATTGTCGGGTGATCAAATGCAAGACCAACTACCTAAGGATATGGGTCCTTTACTAAAATCCCAAACTAAAGATTTTGTGGAGGTACCCACAACATTGGTAGAAATTCAACCCATGGAGATTTGTGTGGAGTTGTAGTAATCCACGAGCACCATGGAGGGATGACCAAGCCCCTATGGATATGGGTCCCTTTAACAAAAATACCCAAGGTGTTCGATAAGTGATGCAGACCCCCTATCCCTCCTGAGGGTTGCGCGACCTCCTGGTCAGGATCTTCTAGTTTGGGGCCAAAATGGCTTTTCTGGTTCCGAGCTGAAACCTCCCTCTTCAAATCCACAGGTCCTTCTCTGTGTTCTCCTGCGCAACCAAGCGCTACGCTCATGCTCTCCACTCCTCGTGATCATGGGTATGACCACGGACTTGGCCCAAAAGGCATGTTGTGTTTCACGACCCCGAGATTTCCAATATGACGAGTCCTTGGCTCCTCCAAGTCCTGAAACTCCGATGAGGGCCAACGGAGGTTAGCTCCTCCCTTCTCCCAACTCACGTGACCACACAACCGTGGTCACAAGCTTTACCATGAAAGCGCGTTGTGGTTCGCAATATCGGAACCTGCGATACAAGGCGCCTGACCCCTCCAGGTCACGAATGTCGAAATCCCGATGACCCGAGATCTACACCTCAGATCTCTCTCGGATCGATGGCTACACTTATTTATTCATTTCGCGTTTCGTGACTTCGTGTCTTATGGAGTTGTCCACTCCTCTTCCCGATTTCCAAAACCACGAAATCTCCCCTCACTACAGATCAACGGCTCTAGGCCCTTGAATATCTGACGGCTCCGATCCTTTTGGGGTTCCACCGGTCAAGAGTCCCACACTGTTGACCCTTGTACTCCAAGTTGCTAAAATCTTGTAAGCTTGAGGCACTTGATCAACGGCTCACAATGCCCTCTAGATCTATGGTCAGATCTCTTCCCCGTCACTAACCTCCTCACAACTCCACTTGATCCAACGGCTTGCGGGGTCTCCCGTTCCTCCTCCTGAGATTTCACTCGCTTCAAACTCAAAATATTTTCTAAGTCTTCGAAGGCTTGGCCTTCGCTTCTTCCAAGGAATGAGTTCCTCGATCTCGATAACACTTTCCAACGTGTTGTTCCTCCTGAGCTTTGTCTGCTTCAGACTTCAATTTTTTGTGCACTCCTTGCGTCTGAGGGATTTCAATAACTCAGATCCATGGTATTTCTCTTAGAGAAATTCCTCCCGATTTCCTTGCGTTCCTCTCTGGCTCGATGCACACCTTCCAGAGCTTCAAATAAAGAGAAACAATTGAAATTGAAAACTAACAGTCACAGTTCGTTCTCCTCTGTGGAGATTCATTCACTTGTTCATGAAAATAGAAATAACAAGAAATCACAAATAACATTCACACACACACATTTGGATCAATTTTCCTTCTGTTATATTCCCAAGTGCCAAAAGGGTTACCAGAACATATTTTGATTACAATGGCTTTGGAAGCTTGGGGCTTCTGCTAACTTGCATTCCCCTTACATTATTCTCCCCTATCTTGTAGCCCCCTTTTTTTTTTTCTGGGCGTACAAACTTCTACTTAACTCAAAGATTTCTAGGGTTTCCCCTGGCTACTTGCCTACTCTAAAATTCATCTTAATCCAGTCACACTTTAGAGATGTAGTGGAAACTCCTGCTCCGCTTGCGATTTTCAAAATGTGCCTCAAAGGGTAAAATTCAACACTAGTTCAAGCGTGCCTCAAAAGGTGAATTCCAGTGCTGAGTTAAGGTGGATTTCAAAATTGGTTGCAACTGTCAACGTTGAATTTCTGGAAGAACTCTCACATGTTGAGTGGTCCTGCCTCTGTGCACTTGCCAACGATGCTCCTGCATCACACTCCCCTTGACAAAAATTCATGGACTCCTGTCCATGAACTCCTCTATGGATTTTCCCTGCTTCTGGATGACAGCTTCATTTTCCCAATTGGCATCTTCGATTGGGTGTCCCTTCTATTTGACCAGATAATCAAAATAATTCTTCTTCCTGGTCTGCTTGTCAATCCTCTGATCAACAATTTTCTCCATCTGCGGATTTTCTACCACAAGCATCTGTTTCTCCCACTGAATCTTTCCTTGAGATTCAAACCCTTCTATGTCATCTTTCTTGTATGGATACAGGTCTAAAACATTGAACATGGGCGAAATTCCCACACCATCTGGTAGCTCAATATCATAGGCATGTGCATCAAACTTCCTCAAGATCTTACATGGTCCTATCTTTTTCATCTTCAACTGGTTGTATGTTCCCCTAGGGAACCTTTCCTTCCTAAGATGTGCTAAAACCTGATCTCCTACTTCAAATTGAAGTTTCCTGCGATGTTGATCAACTTTGTGCTTGTATTTATGATTAGAACTCTCCAACTATCCTTTGATCTGGCTATGGAGTCACTCCATCTCCGCAGCAAAATCCTCTGCTCTAACACTCCTGATCTCACCCTGTTCCAAGTCTCTAACTCATACACTCCCCTGGGTTGCAATCCATAGAGTATTTGGAATGGGCTCCTTCCAGTGCTCATGTTTGGTGAGTCATTGTATGCAAATTCTTCTTGTGGCAGAATCTGATCCCACTAGTTATGATGTTCAGTAACTAGACTCCTTAATAAATTCCCAAAACTTCTATTTACCACTTCAGTCTACCCATATGTCTGAGGGTGATAAGTTGAGCTGAAGGAAAAATTCGTCCCCATCTTCTTCCACAACATCCTCCAAAAGTGACCAACAAATTTTGTGTCTATGTATGAGACAATGCTCCTGGGTAGGCCGTGAAGTCTCACAACTTCTTTGAAAAATAGATTTGCAACATGCGTTGCGTCACTAGTCTTCTGGCATGGGATGAAATGTTCCATCTTTGAAAATCTATCCACCACCACAAATATGGAATCGAATCCTCTTTGTGTTCTTGGCAATCCCAACACAAAATCCATGCTTATTTCATCCTAAGGCCTCTCTAGTATTGGCAATGGTTGATACAACCTAGTGTTTTGTCTTTTCCCCTTAGCATGTTGGAAAATTCTACATCTGTTCACAAACTTTATCACTTCTTTTCTCATACCTGGCCAATAGTATGAGTTGCTCAACTGTGCAAACATTTTATCATGGCCGAAATGTCCAACCAATCCTCCACTGTGGTTTTCTTTCAGAAGATTATCCCTTATTGAGCATTTTGGTATGCACAACTGATGTCCTCTAAACAAAAATCCTTCATGAATCATGTATTTTGTCCATTGACTTCTATCTCTCAACACAGGATTAGCACATGCCTCATATGCCTCCTTGAAATCTACATCATCATGATACATGTCCTGAAGGTGTTCAAACCCCCAGGTCTTCACCTGGAATTCCTGCATGATCAAACATCTCCTGCTTAATGCATCAACAACCTTGTTAGCATTCCCAACAATATGTTTTATGAAAAAAGTAAAATTTTGCATAAATTCAACCCATTTTCCATGCCTCTGATTCAGTTTTTCCTGTCTGGTTATGAATTGTAAATCTTGGTTATCGCTATACAAGACAAACACTTGCGGGACAAGATAATGCCTCCATTTCATCAAATCTTGAATTATGGCATAAAACGCCTTGTCATATGTGGAGCATTTCTTCTTAGTCTCATTCAACTTCTCGCTGAAATAGGCAGCAGGTTTGTCATCCTAACTCAAAACTACTCCTATTGTAATTTCGCTTGCATCACATCTCACCTGAAATGTTTTTTCGGAATTCGGCAAGACCAGAATTGGTCGTTCCGTTATCTTTTCCTTTAGTTTATTGAAGCTCCTTTCAGCCTCCTCTGTCCATTTAAAAGACTTGTGCCGCTCCTTTACTATATCCGTCATGGGTGCACAAATCCCACTGAAGTCTCTAATGAACTTCTTATAGAAGATCACTAATTCATGAAAGCTCCTTACCTCGAACATGCTTCTTGGTGATGTCCATTCTCTGATTGCTTTCACCTTCTCTAGATCCATCTTCAGTTCATTCGAAGAGATCACGAAACCCAAATAAATGAGTTATGTCTTCATAAAAGAGGACTTCTTCAAATTGATCAGCAGCTTCTCCTGTTGTAGCCTCCTCATTACTAGTGTTAGGTGTCTCAAATGCTCCTCTTTAGTCTTGCTAAATTTCAGTATATCGTCCAGATATACAACCACGAACTTGCCAATGAAATCTTTCAGAATTTCATTCATCAACCTCATAAAAGTACTCAGGGAATTTGTTAATCCAAATGGCATAACCAACCACTTCTATAGAACTTCGTTTTTCTTAAAGGTTGTTTTCCATTCATCACCTTCTCTCATTCTAATCTAGTGATATCCGCTTTTCAGATCTATCTTAGAAAAGAAATTTTCTCCACTTAAGAAATCCATTAAATCATCCATTCTTGGTAAAGGAAATATGTACCTGATGGTGATCTTGTTGATGGCTCTCAAGTCTATGCACATTCTCCATCCTCCATTTTTCTTTGGGATCAACACAGTTGGTATTGTGCATGGACTCAAGCTCTCTCTGACCAAACCTTTGTCTAGGAACTCTTGGACTTGGTCCTTCACTTCCTCATTCTCTCAAGGTGTCAATCTATACGTTTCTTTGTTTGGTAGACTTGCCCCTAGTATCAAGTCGATATGATGACTGATACTCCTGATGGGCGGCAATGAGTTTGGAAACTCATCCACCACTATATCAACAAAATTATCCAGTAGCTCCTAAACTTCTTCAGGAAAATCACCCATTGATGTACTCGTAAGGATGACTCTGGGCTTCCTCACCAAAACAAACTGCATCTCTTGTTCTTCCTTGACTTCTTTCAGGATTTTCTTCCCACTCAAGAGAAGTATGCTTGTGTTGGCTTCCTCCTTTACTCTCTTCTCCTCTATTGGCAACAACATATGCGTCCTACCATTCTTTTCTAATGTACATGTGTTTTTCCTCCCATCATGAATGACATTTATGTCAAACTGCCATGGTCTTCCCAACAAAATATGGCATATGTCCATGGGAATTACATCACATAGGTTTCATCTTTATATCCTCCTATTTTAATTTCAACCAAGCATTGTTTAGTGATCATTACCTAGTGTCCTTTTTACAGCCTTGAGACTTTGTATGGTTTTGGATGTCCAATTATCTTCAGCTCCAATTTTTCCACCATATTTATGGATACTAGGTTGTCAGCACTCCCACTATCAATGATCACCTTGCATACTTTATCCTTAGTCTTGCAAGTTGTCCTGAAGAGATTGTTTCTCTACACTGGCTTTTCAATTTCTGCCTCTGGTTTCAAGAGAAATTTTCTCAACATTAGGGATGCTCCATCCTCTGCTCCCTCTGCTTCAACATTTCTTATTTGGGCTTCTGAAATATGAGCTTCTCCTCCTTCCTTCTTCTTCTCGAGGCATTCCCAAGACATGTGTCTTGTCTTTTCATAAGCATAACATCTTATTCCTCCTCTGCCTCTTCCTCTAAAAGAGTTTCTTCCACCACCCTGTCTTTCTCGAGAACTTCCTCCTCATTCTGAGTGATTGTGTGGTTTCTCAGCCTCATCCTTAGACTGATGTGCTCTGTCACAGTTAAATCCCTTGCTTTTTCTTGGGACCGAGCCTTTACCTCTTCCTTGTTGGTTCTGATTTCTGGCCAGCTTCTCCTCTGCCTTCAACGCAAACTAATAAGCATCCTCCACGGTTATGACTGGCATCATGATCAGCTCATCTTGGATCTCATATCTCAAGCCATTTATATATCTGGCGACTTTCTCTTCATCTCTCTCCCGTTGTCCAGTTCTAATGTTCAGCCAGTAGAACTCCTCGATGTACTCCTTAACTATCAACCCTTTTTGTCTCAGGTTCTACATTTTCCTGAAAAAAATTATCTGATAATCTTTGGGTATGAACTTAGCCTTCATCTTGGCTACCATTCTGTCCCAACTCTTTATCCTCTGTTTTCCTTTGCTTCTTCTCTCAGCCTGTAGTTCATCCCACCACAACGATGCATGTCCTTTTAACCTGGTGACTTCTTGCTTCACCTTCTTCTCCTCATCGACATCTTCATAATCGAAGTGTCTATCCATGGATCTTATCTAATACAACAGTTCTTCAGCATCTAGGTTTCCCTCATACATGGGAACCTCTATCTTAGCTCTACCTCCCAATCTGGCAACTGCTTTCAACAAATGTTCCTCTACATCGTCTTCTCCTGCAGCTTCTTCAACTTCAACCTCTTCACTTTCTTCTTCATTGACGTCTCCAGTGTCATCTTCTCTTCTCTGCGTTGCTTCCATTGTTTCCAATCTGGTGCGAAGTTATCGCATCTCCCTCTCTATAGCACAGTTGGCTAAAGGTGCCTCTCGTCTCCTTGGCGGCATTGTGTTCACTGCTTGTCACACACAGAGTGCAACTCCGAGTTCTCTATATCTTCCTCTTTCTTTCACCTGAAGTCTACAGACGAAGAACTTATGCTTTGATACAACCTGATGCAGACCCCCTATCCCTCCTGAGGGTTGTGCGACCTCCCGGTTAGGATCTTTTGGTTTAGGGCCAAAATGGCTCTTCTGGTTCCGAGCTGGAACCTCCATCTTCAAATCCATAGGTCCTTCTCTTTCTTCACCTGTGCGACCAAGTGCTAGGCTCACGCTCTCCACTCCTCATGACCGTGGGTATGACCACGGACTTGGCCCAAAAGGCACACCACATTTCATGACCCTGGGCTTCCAATACGACGAGTCCTTGGCTCCTCCAAGTCCCGAAACTCCGATGAGGGCTAACAAAGGTTAGCTCCTCCCTTTTCCCAACTCACGTGACCACACACCCGTGACCATAATATTTACCATGAAATCACGTCGCGGTTCACAGTATCGAAACCTACGATACAAGGCGCCTGACCCCTCCAAGTCACGAATGTTGAAATCCCGATGACGCGAGATCTACGTCTCAGATCTCTCTTATATCGACGACTACGCTTATTTCGGCATTTCGCGTTTCGCGACTTTGCGTCTTACGGAGCTGTCCACTCCTCTTCCTGGTTGCCGAAACCACGAAATCTCCCCTCACTATAGATCAACGGCTCTATGCCCTTGAAGATCTGACGGCTCCAATCTTTTGGGAGTTCCACTGGTCGAGAGTCCCACACTGTTGACCCTTGTACTCCCAGTTGCCGAAATGCTAAAAGACTGTGGCGCTTGATCAATGACTCACAATGCCCTCCAGATCTACGGTCAGATCTCTTCCGTGTCACTAACCTCCTCGCAACTCCACTTGATCCAATGACTTGCGGGGTCTCACGTTCCTCCTCCTAAGCTTTCACTCACTTCAGACTCAGAAGATTTTCTAAGTCTTCGAAGGCTCGGCCTTCGCTTCTTCCAGGGAATGGGTTCCTGGATCTCGATAACACTTTCTAACGTGTTGTTCCTCCTGAGCTTTGTCTAGTTCAGACTTCGATTTCCCATGCACTCCTTGCGTCTAAGGGATTTCAATAACTCAGATCCACAGTATTTCTCACAGAGAAATTCCTCCCGATTTCCTTGCATTCCTCTCTGGCTCGATCCACATCTTCCAGAGCTTCAAATGAAGAGAAACAATTGAAATTGAAAACTAACAGTCATAGTTTTGTTCTCCTCTATGGAGATTCATTCACTTATTCATGAAAATAGAAATAACAGGAAATCGCAAATAACTTTCACACACGCATTTCGATCAATTTTCCTTCTGTTATATTCCCAAGTACCAAAACAGCTACCAGAACATATTCTGATTACAATGGATTTGGAAGCTTGGGGCTTCTGCTAACTTGTAGTCCCCTTACACTATTCTCCCCTATCTTGCAGCCCCCTCTTTTTTGGGGGGGGCGTACAAACTTCTACTTAACTCAAAGATTTCTAGGGTTTCCCCTGGCTACTTACCTACTCTAAAATTCATCTTATGTTATCTTAATCCAGTAGCACTTCAGAGCCGTAGTGGAAACTCCTGCTCCGCTTGTGATTTTCAAAACGTGTCTCAAAGGGTAAAATTCGACACTAGTTCAAGCGTGCCTCCAAAGGTAAATTTCGACGCCGAGTTAAGGCGGATTTGAAAATTGATTGCAACTGTCAACGTTGAATTTCTGGAAGAACTCTCACGTGTTGAGTGGTCCTGCCTCTGCGCGCTTGCCAACGATGCTCCTGCATCAACAAGGTACCCATGTCATTTGTTGAAATTCACCGATGGAGTTGTATGTGGAGTTGTAACAATGCACGAGCACCATAAGTGGATCAAAATTAAGGCCAACTCCCTCTTGGTATGTGTCCTTAACCAAAATATCAGACCCATGAGATTCATAGAAAATTGACCCATAGAGTCATATCAATGCACAAGCACCACAAACGGATCATACTTAAGACCAATACATGGATATGGGTCCTTAACCAAAATATTAGATAGAGCATTCAACAAGATAGCCACATCATTTGTAGAAATTCAACCCAGAAAATTATATGTAGAGTTGTAGTAATACATAAAAAAAACCACAATAAGATCAAACTCAAGACCAACTCCCTATAGATATGTATCATTTACCAAAGCTTACATACATTAAAAAAAAATACCCATATCATTAATAGAAATTCAATCCATAAAACTATATATGGATTTTATACATCATAAAGATGAAATATCCAATTCGAAATCAATTATAAAGTTCGAAATCAATTATAAAGTTGTAGCCAAAATGTTAAAAATATATATATTAAAATATAACCACAATATTAAAATAACAAACTAATTAATATTTTTTAACCAAAATATCAAAGTGAAACATTAAAAATACACACATAAAACAACAAACCTGCATTAACTAACTCAATTATGATTTTATGATAACAGGAGGACCAAAACCAAGGACCACGTAAGAACTTGGGAAGCCTTGGATGGAGCATTGGGAAGCCACGCCCATTTTACCCAACAAAATATACATTGAACGGTGTGAGATTGTTTTAATTTGAATTTATTTATTAGCAGTCGGCCCGTCTTTATCCAAAATGATAAATTAGAACTTATGCTCTATTTATTTATAGAGCCATCAAATGTCTCTAATTTCACTCACATCACATTCATGTTATTCAGATAATACAACGAAGAGAGTGCGTACACATAATTTTATATTATCTGTTGCCTCAGGATTTCTCATTTCGTTTCTGTGTTTTTAAAGGTTGTTAACATTTTGCGGGTTATTGAACAAAATGATGGAAGAAAGAGATATAGGCAGAGGTGGTGACCGGAGATTTTTCATGCCTGAAAGTGGTGCTGGGCGAAAATTTTCACTGTCGGAAACACTTTTCGCGAATAAGAATGAAGAAAAAGTAAAATCCAAGTCCAGCAAAGTCAGAGTTTATGATAAAGTCTCCCAGCGGGGCAAAATCTCCCCGCTTATCAGAATTGCAGCATTGGAAAAAGCAATTAACAACCTCCTTCAACCTACTATTGAAGGAGTCCAACAACCTTCAGATTTGATTCAGTACAAGTTAACAGAACTTTCTCTTAAAAAACAGAATGAAATGCTACAAGAGGAGTTAGACAGTACCAAGTGTTTGCTTGAAAAACAAAATCAGAGAGCTGAGGAATCGATTGTTGAAAATGTTAGACTTAACAAGCAAGTTGAGGAGCTGAACAAAAAAATTGTACAGTTGCAGGAAAGCCATGCCAAAATATTGCAGGAAAAGAAAGAACAGAGGATGGAACTCGAATCACTAAATGTTGATTTACAGGATCAAGTTTCATCAGTTGTTGCTGCAAAAATGTTTCTGGAAGAGGAAACGAACTCCTTACAAAGTGAAATGGATAGAAGAACATTAGTTTCAGAAGAAGAAAAGGTAAATCTTAAGGGCACATTAAGGGAGTTGGAAACAAGTTTGGATTCTGTCAAAAAGGATCTGGAATCCTCGAGAGGCATGGAAGAGAAGAAAGAGGGCCAGATTGTTGAATTACGACATCAGCTACTTGATTTACGACATGAGCTTTTGGACAATGCAGATGCAAAAACGTGCCTTGAGCAG
>SNQJ01S0042312.1:10379-24580 GCA_010110895.2 Picea sitchensis | reverse complement strand
AATCAAGCATGCACCTTAATATCCAAAATATCCTCATTTTTTTAAACTTTAATATCCCACATTAAGTTTAAACTTCACACATGCATCCACTTTTAATACACATGCATAAACTTATAACTCCCTCTTCACCTTTTTATATAAAAAACATCCACTTTAAATAATAAAAACTCCACCTTTATGAAAGTATCATAAATTTCCCTTAATAAACTTTATAAATCCACCTCACTATTAAAAAAATGATTAAATAGTGGCACCAATTTTAAATGCTCCACATGCAAATCTTCACTATTTAATAACTCCACTTGAAAATGCAAATCGTATGCAAACTAAACCTTCACTATTTAATAAATAAACTCATGCATTAACTTTTCATGCAAATTCTCATGCACATGCTTTCAACGCTCCATTCAAACTCCATGCATGCATTCAAAATCCACCTTTTCAAACTCACGATCTATTTGATACGCAAAAAAACTCACGAATTTGCTCACTCTTCCACACGATTTCAACCTCCACGAGCTCACGTGGCACAACAGTCTTCACGCAACCCACGCAACTCAAACCCACGCGGCTCTTCTTATCCAGCCTGGCAACCAACAAATATTTATGCACCTCATTCTCGTGGCTCTAATACCAAGATAAAATATGCCAAACAACCACACGATGAGGCTATGCTCACTTCTATATTATTCAATGGAGACGGATTACATCTTTATATAGGAAAAGACTCTCCCGATTCGGTTACATGCAAACCAAAGACAACTAGACTCTTAAAACTAAGAACTGACTCTAAACATGCCTACAACTGACTTTCACAACTGAAGCTTATAAGTGGTGCTTACAACTATGACGCTTTCTCCATTATTTCCAATTTAATTATGCTAATTTTTGAATTGATATATATAAAAAATAACTCTAAATCTATTTAAAAATATATTTGTTTATTTAAAAACATATCTAAACAAAGTAATAATGGTTCTCAACCTTATATCTAAACTTTTAGATGATTTGTCTATTAAATAAATATCATATACAATATTCCCTAAAACTAACAATAGTTTCTGACACTTTGAATTTAGATTTATATGGTTACATTTGATTTTTACATATTAATTGTTTTTCAATCTTATAAATAAATTAATTTTTTATTTTTTTAATTTATTGTTTTCTTAAATATAATACTAACATTTTTTTTTTAAGAAAAATAACAATAAGATTATTATTTTTTCTTAAATAAATTATTGTTTTCTCAAAATTGCATTAAACAAAGTCATGGTGTACTCCTTAGTACTATACCACAAAGTGTTGCAATAATTGAAAAAACCGTATATGCTATGAGTGAGGTGGCAGTGGTATGTGAAAAACCAAAACGTTGCTTCTTAAATAAATTTATACCAGTGTAGTGGCATTGCAGTCTTTAATAGTTAATGAACATTAATATTTAAACTAAAATAAATTAAAATTATTTATACTAGTGTAGTGGCATTGCAGTCTTTAATAGTTAATGAACATCAATATTTAAACTAAATTAAATTAAAATTATGTGCATACCATCTTAGCATTCTATGTTTCGCCTAAATCCTCCATTCAACTTTTCTTCCTAACATGCCTCTCCTACCCTTTGACTTTCATTGCTAAATCAACTCAATCAAGTTAAAGTACATGTAGTTACATAACATCTCCCATGAATTTATATACAAATTCATCACGATCTTTAAAATGATTATGATATCACTCTCCCTCATTGAAATTCTCCTCTCTTTCCCTCTTTGTTCTCATGAGCTTATGTTCTTAACAATTGGTTTTCACCCTCTCTTGAGTACTAGCCTAATGCTTATGTAATGTTTTCAAATATCTTTAATAATCAACCTCTAATAATCAACATCAGTCTTAGGCCCAGAGTGGCATTAATAGTTCTTTCTTACTTCGATACCCACTCCATATTATTGGCATATCATAGATTTCATTGTTACATATCCTGCTTTATAGTATCTTTTGTTTTTGCAATTTACTTACAAGATTCCCCGCACCCAAGGTACCTATCATGCGACTTCATCATGTCTTAGAGGGAACATCATACTCTCATGTCTAGGTTTCCTACCAATTCACTTATATTGGTGTGAATGTCGACTTCCAGATCAAAACAATTTTTTGTTGAAAGACACTACCTCAAAGAGGTTGAAGTGATTCTTGGTTGGTGTCTCCTCTAAACTCAACTCCTCTTTCTCCTCGAATTTTTCTTTCTTCCACGAAATTAGAGGGCCAATGAAATCAAACTAGGTTATATTCTTAACCTACGAAATTATATAGACCAAGGAATTTACCACTAGAAAGAACATATGGAAACCTAAGCATTTGTGAACAATTTTTTGGATATATTGTAGGAAGCATAATAAATCACCCATTGTTGTTCCCTTGATATCAAATTCTATCATGAATCCATCCATGTCAAAAAATACCCAAATAATAAGACCTAGTATCTCTTGCGCAATGGCAATTTCAAAAGATGTTGTCAAAATCATCTTCAACAAATGCACACATGGGGAAATCAAAGGTACCTTGGTTGTTCCACCTTACTATAGTTTTTGCTATTACTTATCTCCATGTTAAGATAAAAACACTCGTCTTGGGTAGCGCATAATTCCACCATGCCCACTTGTAGTGGATTTCATAACTTCATCATCTAAATTGGACGATACATACCTTGATAAAAACTCCTTTGTAGTAAGTTGTGTATGTTTTCCTTATCATCTGAGTCCTTTTTACTAGACAAATTTTAGTTCATGTCTTGGAATTATGTGTTTTCTTAGATTTTTGTTTAAGAATCCTTGTATCCTTGAAAGTAACCTCTAGAATTATTCCATCCACCAATTCCAAAAAGTTCATTGTATCACCCCAATTTGTTTCATTATAATTTAGTCTTTTATCTCCATTGAAAAAATTATTCTTCCAGATCTCCTTAACTTTTCAATTATTTCCACCCTATCTAACAATTCTTCCAAATCTCCTCAACTTTTTAATTCTTTCCACCCTATCTAGTGGCTCTATTATTGATCCCCATCACTTGGTTGTCAAAAAATTGATTCCACTTGAAAAAAGAGGTCTAAGGTTGACAAAGAGGTTTAGCACAACCTCAGGCCAAGCCCCTTTCATTAACTTTGGAAGAGCCCAAGTGTTAAATAATTAAAAAGTATCCAGGCAAGTGTTTCTCATCACCTAGGCGCCTAGGGGGTGGGAAAATGCCTAATGTGGACCGTAGTCATTTAATTTATGAGATATAAATTAAAAGGTGACTTTATGACTTAAGTGAAGGGGGTGAGTGAATGGACATTCAATCTCAACCACTCATCTAATCCAATCTCAACTGTTGGATTATGAAACTCCTCATATTCCCTCATTGAGTCAACTAGGGTAAGGAGGGTGCACCCATTTCTCACTTCTTCATGAGTTTTGAGGAGAAAAAGAGAAAAGAGAGCGCCAAGCTAGAGGAGGAGAGAAATTTGCACGTAAGGACATGTTTACCAAGGCAAAATTACAACACAACATTGAATGGGGTGACCAAAAAATGGGTTGTTTTTGTTGAGGGCATTGTGGCAAGGGAGAATCTTCCCAAGTGGGAACATCTTTGGGACCATTTTGTTCATGAGGAAACCTGGAGAGGGTATGTGCATGGAAGTTCATCTACTGGTAATGATGAGTGTTGAGGAAAATATATGAAATGATCTTACTCAAGCATTTTCAGATCTTGCTTGGCTAAAGCAAGATAGACGGGAATATCACCCTATGTTTATAGCCATCAAAATTTGTATCATAATTCACAAGTATTGATTACAAGTGATTATGATGTTTTTTTCATAAATGAAAGCTTGCTGAAAAATTCATTATGTATGTAATTTTCTGAATATAACAGATACTTGAAATAAATATAGATACAGAAGTAAAGACACCAAGTCAATAATCAAAACAGATGAGACATAAAGCAATTGTTTATTTCATTCCAATTCGTCAAAAGAATCATTCTCTTTACAAAATTCTCAGAGTAAGTTTTGGACCAAAATCAAACTTAGATGTCCCTATTGAATCATACAAAAGGAGTTCTGACATAAAGTAAAAAACTGAACTTTAAAAGCTGGATCATCTTGCCACAGATTGTTGCCCACTCGACTCTGCCCAATAGCCTTTATCATTCATGAAATTTAATTCAAAAACAGACAAGTCTACACAGACTATCAAAGATAGATCAACACCTCTGAAAAAAAGGTGTCTGGATGATGTAATTCAAACTTGAATCTTGTGGTATACAATAGGACCCTACTATCATAAAAGAGAATTAGGCTTCCAATGAATTAAAGAATGAATGAAAACTAAATTATCTCAACAAAAACTCAAAGAGAAGAACTTAGTATGCTTCTCCTTCTCTTCCTCTCTTGTTCCTCCTTTTCCTTTTGCCTTTGAGAAAATTAGAATTGGTTGAAGTAGTTGAACTACTTCTTTAGTTAAGTTAACTAAAACTCAAACAACTTTTTAGTTAAGGGGGAAAAGTAATAAAATCATAATAAGGGTTTTTAATAAATAATAACTAGTAGGTGGGACCCCTTGTGACTCCTTTTAGTTCTTTAACAATCATAACACAACTAGTTAATAAAAAAAAACATCCCTCCTTGTGACTCCCATCATCACTTTCATATTTTGACAATTTATATCAATGATAATTGAAATTAATTCCAAAAATATATTACCCATATATCCAAAAAAATAGTGTGTTGTCCATAATTTCAAAAGTCAATTGTTCTCAACAATCAATAAATAAAAACACTTAAAACCCATATTTCCCACTCTGGGAGGAAATATTTCCCTTGTTGTTGTTGTCAACTTTTGATCTCTTTGAATTTGCCTTAGGTTGTGTGGATCCTTTAGGCCTAATCTCACTGATCACATGAGATCAATCATCTCTTAAATGCATGCGGGAGGACATGGATTTGGCAGAGTCATTTGAGGGTGAGGAGGGGGAAGCAATGGATTTTTTTTTGTTAGGAGCATGGTGGGCCTTGGTTTTTAACCCTTTTCTTGCATGAGAAGATTGTACTGGTGAGTGGATAAGGGCAGCTTAGACAATTTGATTAACGGGTGGAGGGGTGGGTAGAGATAAGTTAGGCTAGCCACGATGTTGGGAGACTGTCGGGTGGAAAATCTCCTGCCATCCGTCGTTTTCAGGGACTTCATATTGTAGTGAGACATGAGGAGGCACTGGGATACCAGGGACATGTGGGGCTTGGAAGGGAGGCCTTTCAGGCCTAGGTTGGACCACTCCTTGCCCAATTCAGTTAAAAAATCCATCTTGAAATAGTTGGCCTAACTCTTGCGAGTCTACATCAAAGTGTATAGAGAATCTTGGCCTTCTAGGGCCTCTGTTCCAATTTCCTCTTCCTTAGTTACCCCGACCATGGATACCTCTGCTGAAAATGCTCATTCCTTTATGCATTATTGATTAGCAAATAGTTTCTTTAACAACCATACATGACAACTCTTTTAAATATGAAATAAAATTTGGCTCAACAACATATGAGACTCATGCAATCCAATCCATACAAATCGTTTAATATTTGTCAATGAGCAGGGGATGAACAAGGGTTCTGGGATATGTGATGGGTTGTATTGAGCAAAAAATTTTAAAATGAGGTGGAAAATATCATGATTACTGCTCACATACATCAAACAATAAACTATATTGTAAACCAAAAGAATATATCATTGTAATTCATCCCTGAGATCCTTTAATTGTCATAATACAAAATTTATCTTAACTATAATTAAATTTTAGGAATAGGGAATGGATAGTGAATATGGGAAGGTGAGGGGATTGTAATGTGTGAAAAGTGAAATAATGGTAGGGAAAAGAGCGAATATTGTTCGGAAAATCAATTAAGTAATCTATAAAACAATTATGTATTTAATGCAAATGATCCAACACTAGTTAAACAATTACTGTGACCAATTAAACAATTACTGTGTGTTAAAAATTGTACATTGTCCCACATTTAAATCTTCAACCCTTTTTATTAACACAGTGTATCATCATACTCATAATCACTATGCCTTTCAAACTTCCCATTAATAGAATTATGTTTCTTTTGATTTCCTTCCGTTTTATATTTAAAAAAAAATCCAAAGGAACGCAAAGTCATATTGCTTCAACTCTGTTAAACATATAAAAATATCAACCACTGCCAATAATTTGTAATTTCGCAAATCAAACATAGACACGGGTCTTTTCCTGAGTTGAACAAACCCTTTTAAAAACTTGCCCAATTTCATTCTTTTGACAATATTAACAATTAAATTTGAAATGAAACCATACTACAAAACCCATGCTTCATTTATGATGGTACAATAACACAAATGATGCATGATGTCTTCATAAATCATACACAGTAAAAAACCAAGTCTCAGTGATCAATTTTCCAATTTGCAATAATCTCGATCGAGACAAATTAGACCCACAATAGACACCAACTTCAATTGATACCACGTTGTAGGAACACACAGACCAACGCATAATAGAAAGAGGCATCATTGTGAATGTACATTATCGTTTACTCCCAATCAACCAATTTAATAAAAAAAACAAGTTGGGTTATCGATTCAACTGTCACAACAAAAGGAGGAAGAAACTGTATGCCAATTCTCATTTCCAATTACAACTTTTCAACAACCCTATCAAATAGAGACAAGACGATAGTCAAAGCCAATGTCAGACCACTTAACCAATGTATGACAGTGAACAAGATACTCGACAAGAGTACGATTGGTTGGTTTTATCCAAATCAAGCTCTGTAACCATGAACACAAGAAATAATCAAGGGTTCGCTCAATCACCAAAACACAGGGAGACTAGAGGTCAGCCATATCCACAGTAAGTGAGAAACCTTTGTGGCAAGCACAGTGGAACCAAAATCCTTATAACCCTTAGCTTTGTAAAATAGGGTGACAGTTCAACACCAGGTAGGGTAGGCAACGATGTAGAGCAGCAACGATTTCTCATTGGACAGTAACAAATACCAAGAATGCGCAGAGGCATAACCCTCACGCTTTTCAAGAACTGAACCAATTTATAACAGTGCTGATGGAAAAGAAGACCTCGGGTATTACCAATCAACCCTAAAGCATACTTCTTGGCATAATGGCCACCCCATAACCAATTGTTTTGAGGCCAATACCACAAAATAAGCCCACGACCAGGTGAAAAACCCACAAACATGGCTCTGGAGGATACATAGTGACCAAAAGGGGTTCGAAACATACACAACAATGCCATAACAACCAAATATAACCGGGCATGTTCACCATTAATTGTGAGGAGGTGTACAACAAGGCTAAACAAAGTGAAACCCTTCCAACAAAATACCCATAACTACTGAAATCGAATAGTGAGTCGTCACAGTTTCCACCACACAGAAAAACCAATGAAATCCCAACTTTAACTATCAATTTTTTCATTTGCAAACGAATAACACACAATCATTCTAGAGAAAACACCCACGCATTTACACAGTTGCCAATCTCAGGAAAACAGAAACCAACAAATTACCGAGCCAACATTCATTTCATACACAGAGAGAATTCATGGATGGGCAAAAATAGCCATACATGTAACCAATGGCTTTAAAAATGTGAGTCGGTCGAGCAGTTTCGTCCACACCTGAATCTCGTAGCTTAACCATAGCAAAACCAAATGAACAATAAGCATGCTAGGGTGACGGCCCAGTGGGATAAGTATGGAGTGATGTGCATTTACTACATGACGCTTCCATCCTCCACTCCATTCAGTTTCATAGTACACGCAAACCAGGCAAAACAATACCATTAATCGCATGCCATTAATTCTATGCATCGAAACTTGCACATATTGCTTTCCATTTGCGCCACCCCAATCCATTTTAACCATTGCCAAAAATATACCATAACATATATCAAATGCGCCCAATATAACTCAATATAAATCATATAGCCACTAACATTGCTAGTCAGGACTAACACTAATTCCTTTTTATTTCAGGTGTACACAGTATAACATAGTATAGTATAGTTCCCTTTCTTGGATTTTTTTCATAAGTCCCTTTCCATTGCTCTTATTTCTTGTTGTTACTAAAATGTGTCTTGTGCAAGTGTAACAGGTAATGAATCATGGCACCAATGGAAAATGTAATAACAATCAATATAATCCATTCATAACAAGGAATTTAGAGATTAGAATAACGAAATCAACACATAAAATGCATTATCCATTTGCCATTATGTCGCAACAAAACCATTATTTCATCAGCAATCATGAAGAACCCTATAAGAAACATCGAAACAATAACATAAAATGTATGATAAGACTATCTATGATCCTCTAGTCTACAAGGGGGTCCCACCTACTAGTATTATATATCATTAGCATAGTTTAAATAATAGGCTTAAGCAATACTTTGTCAGAGATATTCCTCGTTGCGATTTTAATCGTCAACAAACTAGCGAGTCCACAGGAAAATATGTTTCCAACAGATTAATAAATTAGAATGTATGGTTTTACAAACCAAAAACAACAGTAGATCAAGAAGGTATAACCAAAATGATTATGCAACAGGGGGAAGTGAGCGGATTTAATGGAAAAATGACCAGGAATTTGGGAATAACTCATGAAAAATGTTAGGTATGAGGGGTTTTATCCCTGTATGCATAATCATTCAACCAAAATTTTCTCTTTACTTCAAGGAAAAAAACAATTATGGAATTTCTCTTTTAACTCTCAAATGGATGAAGAAATGGAAAGCAAAAGTGAGAGATAATCAATTCTTTATCAGACAATAGTGCAAGAAGATAACAAATTCAATTATGATTTCAGGGGGAACACTGTAACAACTGTGTAAGCTTGATTGTTATTGAATAACAATACCTGGCAGGAGTGTCACTATGGCAGAACTAATCCAACATCTTATTCTTGACCAAAATTAAACTAAAAAGATGAAAAGCAATAAAATTCATGACAAAAATAGGACTGCAAAAAATAAAAAACAACAAAAATAAAATGACATAATTGTAAAAGCAGAAGGAAATCTTATTAAAAGGAAAGAAGAATTTAAACTACTGTAAAAGAAGAATTAAAAAGAAATGGCGGAAAAAGAAAATAGAACTAGATTACTGATATACAGAAAATCCAAACAACGTTAAAAAATTTCAAGTTGGTTCCACGTAGTGTTTTAAGTGAGGACCGTTAGTGTTGTAGGAAAACAATCGCTCTTGTAAATATTTTAGAATGTAAGAGTTAGTACCCAGGACACAAGTGATCTTGAAAGGACCCAACCATAATTCTTGAAACTTTGAGACAATTGATAGCCCTTTAAAGTACACGATTAGATCATCAATATAGACATGAATAATCTTACCGATCAAATCGTCGAAAGTTATTTCCATAGGTATTTTAAAAGTGGTAATCACATAAGATAAGTCAAAAGGCATATGTTTGTAAGTCAAGGTACCTCAATGAGTAATAAAGGTGCTTTTGTATTTATCCGCCTCTTTTACCTTGATTTGATTGTAACCCGAAAAACCGTCAAGTAGGGGCATCATCTGTGACCCTGCAACCTGCTATAGAATCATTTCCATGTTAGGTAGAGGAAAGTGATATTTTATAATAGCCAGATTCAATGTGCAAAAATAAACACAAAATCTGATATGATCAATGGCTTTCCGAACAGGAACCAAAGTTGAAACCCATTCAGAATACTTGACCGGAAAGATGATTCGAGCCTTCAAGAATTTTTCCAACTCCTTTCAAATAGTTGCTTCCAATGCAAGGTTGATAGGTATTTTTTTTTTCCTAACTGGTTTTATGCCTTCCTTTATGGGAATTTCATGTTGTATAAGATCGGGATCAAAACCACAGAGATCCTGATAAGACCAAGAAAAAACATCTTGAAATTCACCAAGTAGCTTGGAAAACTTCATTTTCTCTTCATCATAACATTGGGCACCTATTTTAACATTCTTTGGAGACTCGAGTGTTCCAATGTTTAAGGAGATGGTTTCACCCACCTTCCTTTTCGACTCCTCTTCTTTTTGTTTCTCTTTACTTTCTACATCACTCGATGAAAACGAACTCTCTAGAGGAGTCAAGCACCTAGGAATCTTATTATCTTATATGGATATAATTTCCTTGGGCTTATAAGGTTCATTTTGAATGAAATAACAGATGCTCTCATCTCTAGGGAAGACTTGCCAAGATTCTATATTGTCAAGGATATGTGGACGATACAGAGATTGAAAAGTACAATCAGGTTTGTGTGGCATAAGTTGTCGATTAGGAGAGGCTGCAAAAACAACTAATCGATCAACCATTGAGTTCAATTCCCTCTTAACATGAATAATGTTGAAAGATAATAGGTTCAAGATAAGTGCCCAAACATTTTGGGTGTATCGTTTCATCAACTTGTTTCTAGGAGAGTATATCTTATGTACAAGGTTCACAACAAGATCAAAATCTCCAAAAACTAAAAGGTTCAACCAAAACCAAGATTATAGGCATTTTCAATGCCTAATAATAAAGCTTCGAATTCAGTGACATTGTTTGTACAAGAAAACTCCAACCTATAATAAAAGTTATGTATTTTTCTAACAGGAGAAATCAAGATAATGCAAGCTACATTACCTTCACTAGAGCATGAACCATCAAAGTGCATGTGCCACATACCATCATCTAAATCAATTTGTTCCAATGGAATGTTATCCTCTTCGGAAAATATGGAATACACCCCTAGGTCCTTTTCGATATAATTCACATTAGGTTGTGGAACACTTTCTATGTAAGGTGAAATCCTTCCCTCTCTAAACTATAATTGTTTTACCATTCTAAGGAACGGATAAATGTGTCCCATCGAGTGAGAGGTATCCACCTGTCAAAGCTTGTCAATATCTTCCCAAGATGATTGAGTAATTTCTTACTCGAATATCAATTACCTAAATACTAAGGGTTGCCCTTATTTCAGGGTGTGCGCACAAAACTAAGGTCACATATTTAATCTCACCTATGGTCATTTGTTGTAGACTATTATAAGAGAGTATTATTCTAGCATTTTCATTTGTACAAGACAAACCTAGCTCTTCCATAATAATCTTCAACATTACACTTGGGCCCGAACCTCCATCAATGAGGCAAAAATGGGCGATATTATCCATAATCTTTACAAAAATACAAAAAGGGTTTTTTTTTTTATTATAGGGTATCTAAAGTTATGTACACCTACTTTATTTATAGACGAATCCTCTTCATTTACCTCTTCAAAGAGGTTGCCTACAATGGAATTTTTTCCTTACAGGAATTGTTTTAGTTGCCTATGTTGTTCAGGGATGACAACCATGTCCAGAAGGGTTGCATCTACTTTGATGTTGGCCAACTGATTTAGGATATTGTATTTGGTGTAAACCACAACAGACAGAATGACTGCACAAATCAACTCTAATCCAAAGTATGATATATAAATGTAAATGCCAACAAGAAAAGATAAAGATCCTACCTCTTCTAGACATTCAATGAAGACTATTGTTGAGCATGCAACTCAAAGATTTATACCTACAACTTGTACTCAACAATTAAGATACACAAGCATATGGTGATAATATATAAATTTAGCACATACAATACCATAATCCATTAACATTCATAACAAATATGCCCATGGAATAAAAATTCAAATATTTTCAAGATATCAATTGGACAAGAAAAGACTATTTATATTAAAATATGATCAAAAGAAGTATACAAGTGACAAACTTCTGTTTCGGCACATCTCAAAACTTAGAAAATAAGTCCCTTCCAGTTGGGCCTCCACCACTTCAATCCTCCACCAAAGGAAAGCTCATATAAGAGAGACAATGACGTTCTCCATCAAAGAGGGAAGATCTTGGGGGATAAACAATGTGTTCAGACTTTAAAGGACAAAGGGATATAGACTTAATGTGAAGTGAAAATTTCTCCAGAGTAGCTTTTCTCTCAAAAGTTGAATTCTCTCCTCTTCCACGGTTTGGATATGGCCAATTTTATAGCCTTTAAATGGAACTGAAGGGACGAGTCAGAACGTTTTCAGTATATGGAAGGTCAAGGATCATGGATCTCATGACGTGACATGGAAACCTGACACAATTTTTAATTTTGAGCACCTAACCTAATGTATGCGGACTGTAGTGGTGCAACCTGCGTATACACATGTTGTATAACTGGTAGGGTGCGTATATGTGGAAAAATATGACTTTTTTATCTTTAGGAAGTGAAAAAGGGGACTTCAAGTCTGCATAGGGAAATGGAAAAGGCCTTCTGAGCAAGTTGCATGGGGTGAGGAAAAATATTTCTATAACAATGTTTCTTGTTCCGAGAAGGTACAAAAGTTTCCTTGCAACTTATCTTCTCCTTCCTAGACATAGACCAAATAATAGGTGATAAAAATAGGGGGCAATAAGCTTGGCTATTTCTTGTTATTCTATCCCTTGAGGTCACCAAGAAACTCATTTTTGGTGTATCTCTTCTATCACTAAAATGAAGGAAGATTCTACTTAGGTGACAATGGTAGTTTCTTCCATAGTTACGAAAGATTTGGGGATATTATGGAGGGATTTGCACAAGTACAAATCTTGTGATAACAATGATGATGAAATATTTAGTCGATCTCACTCTTGTTTTGGAGATTGTTGCATCTCTGGACCATGTTGTCTCACAGTATATTCAACCAATGTTTGAGGAAGTGATCGTGTCAATGCAATCTTTGGTGAATACCACTCTTCTCTTGGAGAGTGACGAGTCTACCAAAGTGATTGCGTAGATGAAATTTTTGGCTAATCACACTCTTATTTTGGGGAGTGATGTATCTATCAACTATGTGTTTAACATTTCTAGTTTAGTATCTTTTGAATAACGGGGCATTCCACTCTCTTTGAGCATTCTCCCTCCAAGTCCTAGGATGGTTTCCTTTGATTGGAATGATCTTATTGAGCCTCACCTTCCTTCTTCTGCACCCTTTCAATAATGGTTAAATCTAATTCAAAAGGAATTTTCCAATGTATTGTATATAAGGGATCTTCTACAAGTATTTTATCCTCCTATGCTTCAAAAGCTTTAGGTTTTCCCTAGCTTGTGTCAGCTACCAGTGAGTTGTTGGATTTTGAAAAAATATCTAGTGAATATTTGGGGATTCTTACTCAATTTCCTATTATGTTAGGTGGGAATATTTTCTTTTTCGATATGATAGTGATGCCAAACCCTTTATATTTCAATATTCTTATTGGGCATGATTATGTATATGCTATGAAATTTTTGGTGTCTATGCGCTTTTGGGTGATTCATTTTCCTAACAATAGAAGCATTGTCACTATTGATAAACTTGCATCTAATAATCACCATCCTAATTTGACTTTATCTCAAGTTCTCCCTTTGTATTTCCCTAGTATTTGAATAGATGCTTCCCCACCACGAGTGAATTGTGTGGCATCTTATCCTTGATGTTCAATTACTTTTGAGATGGGATCTTTACAGTCATGGTTTTATTCTCGAGACATGGTCTTGGAAATTGATCAGGTGTTGTATCCAATGGGGGGCCATGAGCCCTTACTTTCCCCTTTTGTCCTGAGTAATCCAACATTTCCTTTTTAGTCTAATATTATTGTTTGTAAGACCCCGAGCCCTGGTATTTGTGCATTGTTGAGTCCTAATTTTCTGGATGTCGAGTTGCCTTTGGATAAGGATATCCTTAAAGCTGTGATTATGGATTTTACACCTCTTCCTGAACTGAAAACTTGATAGGTTGATTATCGAAGAGACCCTTATCCTGAGCCTAGCAATGGGCTCATCCTGGGCAAGTACTATGCATAAGTCACAAGGTCGTGTGATACTTTGTACATATTGTACTTTTAAGATTTCGTGTTTTCAATTTTTGTATTCCATATCACATGTTATTATCAAAGGTTTATATATTGGATTTATTAGATTCTAGGTGATTGTTTTTGGTTATATATGTTGGGTATGTGTTATATTCTTTGCATGTGTGTGTGTGGGCACATCAGATTCGACAACTGTGTCTGAAGATCCCTCTAGTAGTGCTCTTTGTTTCGTTTGCGTCGGGTTCTTCCTAGGGCGGTCCCAGGGGGGCCAGGAATGGCCCCCTCTGGTTATG
>SNQJ01S0042311.1:47684-82969 GCA_010110895.2 Picea sitchensis | reverse complement strand
ACATGTGTCACCCATCCCCTTCATTCCTCCAAAAACTAATTTCTTTAATTAATTAATTACCCTTATTTCCCTCACCCACCTAGAGTCACTCCTAGAATCGCTCCTAGGTGTCCCCAAATTCTCTTACAGGTTTTAATGACTTTCCCCATTATTAATTTGTTAGTTCAGTTTAAATTAGAAAGTTCTTAAATGGTAGATACCTTACTAGGTTGGACTAACTGCTTTTTCCATGTGTTTCCCCTCTCTTTTAACATTTCCGCTTTTTCCTAGTTTCCTAATTATTTTAGATTTCCCCTTTTTCCCCATTTTAATGAATTAAATTTTTAATTGGCATAAAAAGTAAAACAATCATTCCCCTTTTAAAGTTTTTATCCCAAAATATTTTTATAAAACACTTTAATTTCTTACCCCCTTCTTGTCACAAGGTTAAAGAAGATTATCTTTATTATTTATTTTATTTTTTATTTTTATATATGTTTATTTATTTATTTTATAAAACGATAAAATTTTACCACCAACAAAGATTAGACCTAGACCTTAATTTCCTAAGTAGTGTGACACATTTTTTTTTTAGGGAAAGGTTTAAAATATTCCTTAACACTTTATTTTCCTAAATCCATATACGTTTATTCATTTATTAAATAACCACGCGACGTGTCCTTCAGGATGCACTAGGTGCTCCAAGGGTGCCACTCACCTCTTTTGGTTTCTCTTGTGCGACGTGCCCTTTAGGACGCACCACAGGCTCCAAGGGTGCCACTCACTTCTTGACTGACTTGGTAGACATCAATAAACCCTGGAGTCAACACTCTGCCAAGTGATCTTGTGGTAAACTAAGGGCCTCTAAGGAATAAGGCCCTTGCCTTATTGCACGTCCCTTAGAATCATCGTGAGCGACTATCACAGTTTTCCCTCATGGCATCGTGGTCCTATCGAACTAGGTAATCATTAGCCTACAGTTCGAGCCACGACGAGAGTGATAGTAGGTTGTGGCAGGGCTGCTTTCCACACCTCTCCCTCAACATCTCTGGTAGTCCTTCATGACCCCTCTACTCCACATGTGAATCTGGTCGACAAGCTATCGTCAGCCTACATCATCAATGAATCATGTCAGAAATATATCCATAATCATATCATCTAATCAGATGCACTAATATCACATATAAAACAATCAAACCCCAATAGTTCACTCCCCAACTCGATCCTGAGTTCAAGGGGTTCCATCGGTGCCTCAGCATCCTCGAGGTCCTCATAATCAAAATCAATGTGTTAATAGCATATTAATCTGGATCACTTGTGACAAAGTGTCCTCAAAGAATAAGTTCGCTCAGTGTGCAAGAGAGGGATGTTACATACACCCCCTCTTGGTCTAAACTTCGTCCTGAAGTTTCATAGTATAAGTGATGAAATAATGTGTATCACAGTATCATAAGTCTATCTATCAAACAAAAATTGAAACTTCTAGTGCATATCATATGCATCCTCCTAGGTCGCCGAGTGCAGACTATAGTTGTCCCACTGGACCTTAACCCGATCTACTGTTCGACGCCATAGCTATCGAACGCGATGATCTAGGATGTGGATTGGCTCAGCCGTGAGCACCCCCTCCTCTGATTCCTATAAGGAACTCATGTCAATAAGATGTGTAGGATCACTAATATAATGTCTCAAAACAGATACATGAAATACATCATGCATACGCCTCAAAGAATCAGGCAAGGCTAGTTGGGAGGCCACGAGCCCCTTTCTCTCCACAATCTCGAAAGGTCCCATGAACCTAGGAGAGAGTTTATTTCCCTTTCCAAAATTGATCGAGCTCTTATGTGGTTTAACACTAAAGAAGACTCAATCGCCAACCTCATAAATACGGTCGACACAGTGCGCATCGACATAACTCTTCTGCTGATCCCATGCTTCTTTAATCCTTTGTCTTATTGTGTGCATTTTCTCTTCCATTTCTTGGATCGCTTATGGTCCCACCAGGACCCTATCCTCAATCCGATCCCAACTCAAAGGCGTTCAACACAGTCACCCGTAAAGAAACTCGAAAGGTGCCATCTTAATGGTGCTTTGGTAATTGTTGTTATAAGCGAATTCCACCAGTGACAATAATTCTTTCCAATGCTTTTGTTGGTCCATCACGTACATGTGCAACATGTCCTTCAAGGTCTGGTTCATTCGTTCATTCTGACCGTCAGTCTCCAGGTGGTACGCATTATTGAAGTTAATTTGGCTTCCCAAGGCCTCTTGGAAACTTGTCCAAAATCATAAAGTAAACATTGATCCACGATCAGATATAATCCTCGTAGGCACACCATGCAGCCTCACAATCTCATTGATGAAAAATCTAGCTATGTCAGGTGCCTGATACGTCATATGCACAGGAATAAAGTGAGCACTCTTTGTCAGAGTGTTTATTACTACAAAAATCGAGTCATGTCTCCTTGCCGTCAGTGGCAATCCAAAAATAAAGTCCATCAAAATAACCTCCCATTTTGATTCCAGAATAGCATGTGGTTGTAATAATCCTGCTGGATGTCTATGTTCAACCTTTACCTGTTGACATTCTAGACATCTGGCCACATAGTTGACTATATCTACCTTCATTCCCTTCCAGAAGAATACGGGTTTAAGGTCTGCCCTCATCTTCGTGACTACTAGGTGAGCCATGTACACTGCTCTATGAGCCTCATTTAGGATCAAACTCCTCAACTCGTTGTTCGGTGTTACGTAAATACAATTTTTAAACCTCAATAATCCATCACCGTCAAACGTAAATCCTTCAAATCTTGGTACCATCATTGTGTTTTGTCCGATAAAACCCTCGACCTCTTTGTACCAGTCATCGTCATGTTGTAAAGTTAGAATATTTTCACATAGATTCGTCTGAAGAGACAACACCAAAAATATGCCTGGTCTCCAACTCAATGCATCTGCCACTTGGTTCATTGTTCCTTTTATGTAAGTAATCTTGAAGTCGTACTCGCTAAGTAATTCCGACCAATGTCGTTGTCGCACGTTCAGGTCGCTTTGCGTAAAGATGTGTTGTAGTCCATAGTGGTTAGTCCTTAGTTCAAATTTTCTTCCAACAAGGTAGTGTCTCCAAACCTTCAAGGCATATACGATGGTTAACAACTCCAAATCGTGTGTCGCATAGTTCTCCTCATGCCTTCTCAGTTTCCTCGAGATGTACGCGATCACTTGATCGTCTTGCATCAAAACTTCGCCTAAGAATTCCTTGGATGCGTCAGTGCATACCAAGAAGTATGCATCCATGTCAGGGACTTTTAGTATCGGTGTTGTTGTCAACAGCTCCTTGAGCCTCCAAAATTCTTTCATGCATTTCTCAGTCCAAACAAACTTCTTTTTTTTCTTTTGCAATTCCATGATTGGATTTTCTATCTTCGAAAATCCCTCGACGAAACGTCGATATTATCCTACTAAACTCATGAAGCTACGCACTTCTGGGACATTCATCGGCGCATGCCATTCCATAATAACCTCGACCCTTGCTAGATCCATGACGATACCTTCGTCGGAGATGAAATGCCCCAAGTAGTGAATCCTTGATTGATAAAATGAGTATTTGGACAAGTTCCCATACAATTTATGCTCTTGCAAACATTGTACTACAAAGCGTAAGTGATCGTCATGCTCCTCCATCGTTTGAGATTAAATCAAAATATTGTCAATGAATAATTGGACGAACTTGTCAAAGTACTCACAGAACACCTCGTTCATCAAAATCATGAATACCCCTGGGGCGTTCGTCAGTAAAAATGGTAAAACAATAAACTCATAATGTCCAAACCTTGTCTTAAAGTCGGTCTTAGGGACGCCATCCTCCTTAATCCGTAACTAGTGGTATCCTGATCGCAAGTCGATCTTTGAGAACACCGTCACGCCCTTCATTTGATCGAACATATCATCAATCCTTGACAATGGATACTGATTCTTGATCGTTTCCTTGTTCAACTGACGATAGTCAATGCAGAGCCTCCATGACCCATCCTTCTTTTGTATGAAAATAACAGGCGCACCCCACGGTGACACACTTGGATGTATCAGTCCCAAGTCCAACAATTATTTTAGTTTCGTTCTCAACTCCTGTAACTCCGGGATCGACATTCGATAAGGCATCTTCTCTATCGGTTCAGTCCCCGGTTTTAGGTCTATGGTAAACTCCAATTCCCTCTCCAGCGGAATCCCAGGTAAATCCTCCAGAAATACGTCTGCAAACTCTCTCACCACAGGAAGGTGTTCTATACTTTCCGCTACTCCCTTCACATTTAACGCAAGGATCACATAAAGATTACATCCCTTGCGCATTCTCTTTCAGAGCTATAAGGAAGAGATGAACCTCAGAGAGACTCCCTGGTTCCATCCTACAATCACGCGTCTTTGTCCCTCATCTTCGACCAAGATCAACCATTTCATCTTACAATTGAGTATCGCCTCATGTGATTCCAACCAGTCCATACCGATCACGATGTCATAAGATCCTAAGATTGTGACGTATAGGTTGTCCCCAGTGACAAACTCTCCTAGGTTAAGGATACATCCCGTAACCTTTCCTCCAACCTTCTGTCTATCTCTAGAAGCCATATCTATGAAGCTAAACTCATCTTGTTCGAGTGCCTTTACCTTAATCCTTTTTAGCGCCACACCAAAAATGAAACTCTCGGTAGCAACGGGATGTATCAAAATACTAAGGGTCTGGTCAGCGACGGTACCTAACGTCTCAAGCACAGTCGACTAGTGCTCTTCCTGGCAATTATTCACCGCTGCATGAATCCAATGGGCCTTGCCCAAATCTCCCACGGTGGTGGGTCTGTCTGATCCAGATGCTCTATTCCTCTCCACTGGGTAGTCGCTCTGGTATTGTGGCTCCCCACACATCCAACACCCCTTCTTCGGTCAAATACTCTTGGTACCCAAAGTAGAAGATGACAGCCCACCAACCTGGAATCTTGTTCTATTCTACTAAACAGGCCTAAACTGTTGCTGCTGCGGTTGATGTTGCTGTTGATGTTGTGGTCCCTGATAAGGTGTCCACTGCTGAGGCATCGGTCACTGAGGTGTAGTGAAAGTGGATCCCCTATGGAAGCCACGATATCTAGGTGTATGTATGGCTGGTGTATGATGTTGTTGTGCACCATATGACACCTTCCCTGTCGGTCTCGCTAGAGTCCTTCTCTAACCCCTGCTGATAAGCTCCTCCTTTGCTATGAGGGTCTTCTGAATGACATCATGAAGGTTTTGAGGCATTCGAATCCTAACCTTTGCATGTATGCTTCCATTAAGGCTGAACACGAACCTGTTGACCTTAAGTTTATCTGTGTTAATATGCAGAGCATACTAGAGCAACTCCATAAATTGGGCCTCGTACTCAGGCACCGTATGGCCACCCTATCGTAAGGCGTTGAACTCGTTGAGCTGATGCTCAATAAATTCCTCTGATAGGTACCTCTCTCGGAACTGTTCCTCGAACAGTTCCCATGACACATCTTCGACGACCATGTTTAGTTGTGGCAGGAGTGTCTTCCACCATAGAAGAGCGCTCCCCTTCAATTGAAAGACTGCCATGCAGACCTTCATGTTGGAGGTATAGTCATGAAGTGAAAAGCACATCGCCATATTCTCCAACCATGACTCGACGGCTGCGCCATCCAGGGCACCAAAGAACTCAGGAAATTTGACCTTCTCGAGCTCACGGTGAAAGCTACCAGTATCGACCAGAGTGTGCAATAGACCCTCAGGAGGTGCCGACGCTCTGGCCTCATCTCTGTCCAAACAACTGATCAGTTCCTCAGACATGCGCTGAAAATATCTCATCATTATGACCACATCACCTACTGTTATCTGCTCCTGCCCGATAACATGTTCATCTTCCTGGGGGTTGGACCCCTCAGGCATGGATGTTGTTGGAGGCATGGTGCCTCCTCCCCTAGAACCTTGTCGTCTGCCTCCGCGACGTCCTCTAACCATGATTACCTCCATGAATACAAGTCAACTTAATTAGAAACATCATAATCAAATCATATCAACGAAAGCTGTAGTGATCCCAAGTCACGGGTTGAACCTGCTCTGATACCATATGTAACGACCCCTTTGTTACGGCCATGGGTGAAGCAATTTTTTTTTTGTTTTTTTTAAGAATTAAGAGGAAAGAAGGAAATGACAAAAACGATTTAACCACACCACAGACGACAAACAGAAGCATGCAACCCATGCAACAGACAACTACGACTCCACTCACTAGCACAAGGGAAACTGGGAAAACATGCGCAGAATAATAAGGAGGAACGACTACCCGCCCAATGCAACAAGACACTCCTACATGCTAAGGGACAACTTACCCTTCCCGACACAACGACGTTGATGAACAAGACGAGAACCTCAAGGCGTGTGAACCAAATGAACGAAGGCGTTCCACCCATGCACCCTAGCAACTTACTACGGTCGACAACACTCCCCAACACGCACCGACTCCGGTCAGGTTTTCATTTGTCGCTATCCCATTGGGTGTGCCATGATCCCCTCATCAGGAATCATGCCATCCTCAGGTGATAGACACGCAGACAACCTTGGCACCACTCATCCTATCAGGATCAAGGACTCTAGATAAATCCGACGCACTAGAAACTGAATACTGAAAGGAAAACCACACCCATACCCCAACAACAGGTCGACGAAATGCCAGAGGATGAAGACAAGGGATGACGCAAGCCAATACATGACATTGTCCCTGACCCAACCAATCACCCAGTCTAAACCAGTCAATGATTACAATCTATTTTAACATGGGTTCCATTCTAAACGGGGCACGTCATAGTTACAATTAGTTAATAATGCACCCGCTAATTTAACGTTAATACAATCAATCTTGCAAGTCTAAGTAATCAAAACTAAAACTATAATTATAAATACCATCTAACCTCCATTATAATCAATTTAGCAAGTCTAAAATTGACAATCTAGTCTTTACTCACCAACCTAATTTTAATCATTATTACAACCTAAATGGACAATTCTATATTAATCCAAAATCTCCATCCAACTAGCCATTAACTTGAATAACAATATTAACAATCTTAATGTAGGATGCTACCATTATAACACTTATGAACAATTTAATCTCAACATGTAGTCTAGCTATATTGACCGGACCAACAATACTAGCTGTCTATTATCATTGAGAAGGAAACTACTAACTACTAACATCGTTGTAGCAATATAACAAGGCAGTTAACATAGCAGTTACCTAACGATTAAATTAGCAATAACAAGGCAATTTACATGAATGTTATCATAACAAGTAATATAGAAATAACAAGGCGATTAACATGTTGATTAACATAACAATTAATATAACAGTAACAAGGCAATTACATGACTGTTAACATAACAACTAATAGCGCAATAGGAAGGCGATTTACATAACTGTTATCATAACAAGTAATATAGCAATAACAAGGCGATTAACATGTTGTTTAACATAACAATTAATACAACAGTAACAAGGCAATTTGTATGACTGTTACATAACAATTAATAGCTCAATAACAAGGCAATTACATACTGTTAACCATTTAACTCGCTGTGACAATTAATCAATAAGAAGGAATCTGTTGATCATTAACTCATTGTAGCAATAACATGGCAATTAATATGGAAAATAATATAGCATTTAACATTGCAATTTAACATGACAATTAACAGTAAGAAGGAAACTGTTGACCATTAATATTGTTGTAGCAATTGTTCTGGCAATTAATATAGAATTTATCATTGCAATTAACATGGTAATTAATATGGCCAGTAACATCGCTGTGGTAATTAAAGTTTGGCAGTGAGAACGTTGGGTGTTATCACTCCAAAAGTCACCCTAGACTATAATCAGGTAAGCTTGGTAACATCAAATATTACAAAAAGAAAGTTGATTTTGAAATTATGAGAGAGGTAAGGCTGAAGCTATCTGCTTGACTTTAACAAATCATATGAATCTATCCCTGCAAATCATCTTCCATATGCAGCAAAACAGATCATCCAAAAGAAATGCTTATCCTTTCATGGCTTTCAGGTTGAATACTTTTATGGGAAAACATAGAACTACAAACAGAGACATGAAAATCCTTTTCAAGCATACTATTTATACAGTAGAAGAAGAATCATAATCTGAAAATCCTTTTTCAGAATAGATTTAGCAACACACAAGGTAGAAGATCTCAAAGGATCCTCTTAAGGAACCTTCTCACGCCTGCTGTTGAAGAAGAATAAAGATTAAGAGTCAAAACAAAGAAAAACATAGCTAAACATCACTCTCTTCTGCAAATGAATTCTTAACACAAAAAATGATAAGATAGGCTATCTTCAAATTAATTATGTCAAAGTAAAAAAATAGAGCCTCTCAACCTCTCCTTCCTCTTCTCGATTGGAACATGGATTTATAATAAAAAAGAAAGGCAACAGCTAGAGGTGCGAGCTGGCCCTTCCTCCCATTGGATTCTCCAATCAACAACTATCTATCGAACACCTATGCTAACAACTATTAACAAACTGCTACAAAAAGGGAAAAATGTTGGCAATTAATCCAACACGATTTGAATGACACTTTCCTATTTGATGCGAATCTTTGTCCATTGCCAAGTGTCCTATAGAAGTTGTAAGTTGTCATCTTGTTGCCAGCTTATGTTTTTGCAATCTTCTCCATCATCAGCCACTGATAAAGATGCTAGCTCGAATTCCCTTGATTTTAGGTGCCAGCTGGTAGTGCCATTCTGGTGTATATGCATGCAAACCTTTGTCCTCTATGAAATATTAGGTAGAAAAATTACGTAGCGCCCCTTATGCTGCATCTGTGTGAAAACATGTTCTCTGCCAGATCTTGGGTAGCGACATTAGGTATTGCACTGTGGAATACAAAGCGCCCAGGAGATTTGGCAGCACACTGCACTCTGCACATCCATGCATGAAAACGGTGGAACGGGAAAGAAATTGGGAGCAACATCATATATATCATGGCTATATTTAGTTCTTCAACACTTGTATGCTTGATGTGTGGCTTGATCTTGAGGCTTGACTCGTGTCCTAGCTTTGACTTAGTTCGTGGCTTAGTATATTGATATATATCTTTAACTCATAGATTATGAATTAGGAACATGATCTTAACTCATAGTTTAGCTTAATGTAATGACTGGTGACTAGCATAAGAAATGGGCATGTGGCTTTATAAACTCTAGACTTAGGATAATGCAAAAGATTTATGCATAGAACTTTAGGTTTATACTAGAGTTAAGCCACTTTAAAGAACACACCACCTCTTCTATCAAAGTCAATAAACTCATTTATTGAAAAGGCAACTAAAATAAAACATAGGGAAATCAACAAAATAAAGATTTAGGAAAAACTACTAAAAGTTGGTTTTTGGTTATGCAAGTCAAAAAGACAAAGGCCAAAGGAATATTAGGCAAAGATATCAATAGGAACTTGTCAAGATAGATTGGGGAAATTGAGGTTTGGACATGGGCAAACACTCAAAGGGATTTTGATAATTTCAACATAAATATGCTGAAGACACTCTCAAAATATATTGAAAAAATGGAGTGCTAACACTCGGTATACACTCTAAGTGAAGGAGAATAAAAGGACAATACAAAACTACAGAAGGATCAACTCGTGGTCATTCAACAACAACTCGGTCAACATTTAAGGCAATTCTATGTCCATTCCAGCAAACACAGTCATCATTCTAACTAGCAATTCGTGTCCCTTCAACAACGAACTCAGTCAATCAATTTAATGGAAAATTCAGGGTCATTTCAACAGCAATATCAGTCACGTTTTAAATGGCAAAATCATGGGCATTCCTACAACAACTCAGTCAACTTTTAAAAGAAAAAACGTGGGCATTTTAACAACAATCTCAGTCATGTTTTAAATGGCAAAATCGTGGGCATTTCAACAACAACTAAGTCAACCTTTAAAAGGAAAAAACGTGGGCATTTCAGCAGCAATCTCAGTCACGTTTTAAATGGAAAAATCATGGGCATTTCAACAACAAATCTCTCAACCTTTAAAAGGAAAAAACGTGGGCATTTCAGAAGAAATCTCAGTCATGTTTTAAATGGAAAAATCATGGTTTCCCTTTTTCATTGCCCAGATTCCAAATGCAAACACATACAAGAATAACCAAAACGCTTTCCCTTACCAGGATACCAATTATAAAAATGAACACAGGGAAATGAATTCATTTTTCTATTGCCAGGATACCAATACAACACAGACATGTATAACAAAAAAAAATGTTTTTTCATTTCCAGGATACCCTATATAAAATGCAAATAGGAATTTAAACCATTTTCCATTGCCAGGATACCATATATAAAAACCCAGACAGGGAAATTAAATCTTTTTTCCATTTCGAGGATACCAAATATAAAAACACAGATAGGAAATTAAATCATTTTTCCATTGCTAGGATACCAATACAACGCAGACAATAGTAAGAGAACCTTATTGTAAGAGAACCACAAGGATCCATTGGGAAAAGTCATTGAAATGATTGCAGGGATTCTATTAATCAGGGCATAGAGAAAAACCAACAAGGACGCAAGATAAGACATATGCAGAGGTCTTTGTTAGATGGCGCAAGTCAAAACAATCAGCCAAGGACAACAACGGAGGTAGACAGCTGACAGGAACATCCTTCACTCATCATCCACGCACATAAAAGCAAGGCGTTGAGATCCATAGGTCTATGAACGTTGAAGCAATGACTGTAGATCAGGCTCCTGGCCGACTTCTCAGGCGAGAACTGATGAGCTAGGGACGAAAGGAAAAAACAACCACAATCTTCACAAATCAATACACCAAAGGGTGGTCAAGACATGCCGGGAATCAAAGGCCATGGGAGTCAATCAATCATCGATCTATAGGCTATGGAAAAATTTAGTCATCAACTAGAACGCTAGGACAATAATATTCCTTACCGAATTAAACATGCAGATCCAAAACATAAATCATACTACAATCTACCATACAAAAATAAAGAAAGTGTATCGTTGCCTGATCGCCTGCTCTGAGTTGATGTCTCGTGCACTCCGTGCAAATATCGCTTGTCGAATGACGAGACTTCATCGGTACCTCCCAACCAATGCTAAGGGTACTCTTCTTCCCCCTTAGCCCCCTGAGCCACAAAGGGGCCACGCACACTAACTAGAGAATCAACTAGCTCCTAGCTCGTCTCACAAGGCCGAGCTACCATTCCTCACCGAGATGGGTATCCCAACTCCCACAAGCTAATTCAGTCAAGTATATATTTTTGCAGTGTAACGTTACGCAAAATAAAAGGCATGCATCATCCTTCTCCTCTGTCCATTATATAGAGTTTCAAAGTCCCTTACTTTCCGAAAATCCCATTTTATTTAAAGTTTAATAAATTAATTCATAAAAATCCTCCCCGTACATGTGTCACCCATGCCCTTCATTCCTCCAAAAACTAATTTAATTAATTAATTAATTACCCTTATTTCCCTCACCCACCTAGAGTCACTCCTAGAATCGCTCCTAGGTGTCCCCAAATGCTCTTATAGGTTTTAATGACTTTCCCCATTATTAATTTGCTAGTTCAGTTTAAATTAGAAAGTTCTTAAATGCTAGATACCTTACTAAGTTGGACTAACTGTTTTTTCCTAGTGTTTCCCCTTTCTTTTAAGGTTTCCATTTTTTTCTAGTTTCCTAATTATTTTAGATTTCCCCCTTTTCCCCTTTTTAATGAATTAAATTTTTAATTAGCATAAAAAGTAAAACAATCATTCCCCTTTTTAATCTTTTATCCGAAAAGATTTTTATAAAACACTTTAATTGCTTACCCCATTCTTGTCACAAGGTTAAAGAAGATTATATTTATTATTATTTTATATATGTTTATTTTAATTATTATTTTTTTATATAAAAAGGTAAAATTTTACCACTAGCAAAGATTAGACCTAGACCTTAATTTCCTAAGTGGGGTGACACAAATTTTTTTTTAGGGAAAGGTTTCAAATATCCCTTAACACTTTATTGTCCTAAATCCATATAGGTTTATTCATTTATTAAATAACCATGCGACGTTCCCTTCATGACGCACTAGGTGATCCAAGGGTGCCATTCGCCTCTTTTGGTTTCTCTTGCACGACGTGCCCTTCAGGATGCACCACGTGCTCTAAGGTTCCCACTCGCGTCTTGACTAACTTGGTAGACATCAATAACCCTTGGAGTCAACACTCTTCCAGGTGAGCTTGTGGGAGACTAAGGGACTCTAAGGAATAAGGCCCCTGCCTTATTGCGTGCCCCTGCCCTATTGCGTGCCCCTTAGAATCATCGTGAGTGACTATCACAGTCTTCCCTCATGACATCGTGTTCCTCTTGAACTAGGTAATTGTTAACCTATAGTTCGAGCCATGGCGAGAGTGCTAGCAGGTTGTGGCAGGGATGTTGTCCACACCTCTCCCTCAACATATCTGGTGGTTCTGCGTGACCCCTCTACTCCACATGTGAGTCTGGTCGGTAAGCTATTGTCAGCTTGCATCATCAACGAATCATGTCATAAATATATCCATAATCATATTGTTTAATCATATGCACTAATATCACATATAAAACAATCAAACCGCAATAGTTCACTCCCCAACTCGATCCGGAGTCCAAGGGGTTCCATCAATGCCTCTGCATCCTCGAGGTATGAAATCCTACACACTCAGTAAGACCGAGTCAATAGCACCTATCTATGTCAATGCAGCAAAACAACATGACATCAACCCATAATGCCTCATAATCAAAATTAATGTGTTAATAGCATAATAATCTGGATCACTTGCGAGCAAGTGTCCTCAAAGAATAAGTTCACTCAGTGCGCAAGAGTGGGATGTTACATATATCTACAACCCTTCAACCCTATAAACCCTAAGAACCATTCAACTTATAAAAATATCTACACATAGAACATAAACTATAATTTGATGATATGTTTGACTATTCAACCATATTTGCAAATCAAACAAAATTGAAATTATATGTTGTACTTGACTATACAATGATGTTTATAAATTAAATGAAATAAAATAAAACATTTTTTATTTCAACACAGTATCATAACACATAAATTATCCTTTCATCATCATAAAAATTGAAATTATAAGTTATTCGGCTATTTGTAAATGAACAATAAACAATATATTTCACCATCATAAAAAATATAAGAGAAATCAAAGATAAAACAATAAATCGATATTTTGAGTTCCATATATATATATATATATATATGTATGTATGTATGTATGCATGTATGTATGTATGTATGTATATGTTACACTGCTAAATACATAGGTTCCACATCCATTTTAGGCTAATAAAAAAACTAAGAGGCAATTGAAACATTTAACTCCAAAATTATGGACTCTAAGCCATCACTTTAAGATAGATTGCTTCATACTTGCAAAATAAAACATTTGTCGAATTTAAAATTTTAAAATTTAAAATAAAATATATATACAAATTTAAAATAAAATGTATACATACCATTTTCGATAAATAAAACAAGTTGTGATTAAATAAAAAATGGCATACATACCAAAAGAGTTAATTTCCATCTTCCAACATGCTCATTTTCCACCAAATATAATGTAAACATTGATTATCACCATCAACCAACCATCACATAGAACCTGATAATGCTTCCTGAGACTTCTTCAACTTCTGCAATTCTTCACTTCTTGGAATACTCTAATCCTATAGATAATATTACTCAATTTATTCTCTGAAACTCCTCCAAGTTTCACTCCTTGACTCCTCCCAGAAAAGGATTTATAGAGAAAATGGTAGACCTTATTCAATTCTAGTTTATTCAAGAGAGAGAACTTGTACAACATGCCCCACACTCACTATTTAACATAATATTTTGAAATTTGTACAAAGGAAAATATATCCCGTACTCTTTACAATGCAATTGGTCTCACTTCATTTGGATTCTCTATGAAACGTTAGGACTGTTTTACCTGGAAAACCTATTTATGACTATCTTAGAACACATCACCAAAAGAATTCATCCTCCCTTGAAATTCGACCTTCTTTACTTCAAATTTCCTTTGAAATTCGACTTATATATCCTTGTTCATTAAAAAACTTGTGTGTATATAAAAATGAATGTATAATGAGATGTATTTATACCCTTTATGTCACTTCCTTTTAACATTAGGGCCAACATGTAGTTTCTGCTTCAATTCACATTGTCATATTCAAAAATTCATTTCTCCTCAATCGTGAGGATCCACATGACGTGCCACACACTACTGGAAGCGGCATGACTTATACTATCCATCCATGGTGTTGTACCTGCATGTGTAATTTCCTTCATGTCTATCTACTTCGATCAACTATAGCGTCCAAAATCCAATGGCTAGGGTTAACATCAATGACTACAACCAATGACTAGGGTTGACATCAATGACAACAAGAAATCTTCCATCAATCTCTCCCTTTGTCATTGATGGCAACACTCATGCTCCCCTTGTCATCATGATACCAATTTCTCTCCCCCTTTGAGATCAATGGAAAAGGGTGGGGCTGCTCCCCTTGAGTTCAATGGCATAAGGTGACCTTCTTCTTTGGGGTTGCCCCCCCTGAACATATGGCACTCAATAATACTTCATCCTTATTTTTGGTCTTTAGGACTTTTTCTTCCTTGGAATCATTTTGTGTGGCTTATTTCTTCTCTCTCCTCTTCATGTCTAGGATGTATATGTTGTTCGGTCTTCTTGTTGCAGTTGCAACCAATATTCCTAATTTCTTTTCTCTAATTTTACATTTTCGGGAGTCAAACGTAAGAGTGTATCTTCAACCAATATGACTTTTCCTTATTTTACATTTTCATTTCCAATATTTATAGTTCTTTTTCCAAGCATTTTGGTAGATGAGTCATCTACAAATGCAACATTTCCACCCTTTTTCTTCAAGATGAAAAATTTTCTTTGATCTTCAGTCATATGAGATGAGAACCCGCTATCTATGAACCATTCAAATTCTTCTTTTCATTCTTTAGCGACCATTGTTTTTCGACAGTTTTCATTGTGTGGAATTTATTTCCTTTTCCATGTTGTAGTTGGTATAGGGACATTTGGCATAGGATTATCTTCCTTCATCTCTCTGCAATCTCATGCTTTGTGACCAAGATTATTGCAATTGTAGCATACAATATTTTGACCCATTAATGGGTCAAATGAATTATAATTTTTGTTGACAGGTCTGTGAACATTTCCATATCTACTATTTGCACCATTCATGTATCTTGCATAGTTATTCCTTTCATTGATTCTATAATTGATTTCCTTGTGTCCAAAATTTCCACAAGTATAACAATGTCCAAGAAAGAAATTTTGATACCTGGGAGTAAGTGATCTTATTTGTGGTGTAGTCCATTTGGGTTCACGATCTATTCTTCTGTAGTTTCCTACATAATGATTGCTTTCATACCTGATGGGAGAGGATCTTCTTGATGTCTCATTCCTTATGAATTGATGCAGGAGCATCCACACCTCATCAAGCGAGCCAGCGCGAGGAGTAAGAAAGACAGTTGGACAGCGCCAGCACATATTACTTTTGAAATATTTTTGGGGATGTGTTGCGCCGCCATTTAAATGAAAGCATTCATAAGAAGCGCACTTGTACATTGTAAACGGACCTTGAGCAGATAAGCTCTCATCCTTAGGTAGCTGAGGCATTTATTAGATTTAATGCAGGTAGATAAAATAGTTAAGTCTAGATTAGACAGTTTTACTTGCGTGAGGGCAATTGGAATATAGGAACCCTCCTTTGTATCATTGTATGATATTGTAGCATTAGCATTCATATGAGAAATAGGAGCAAGAAGAAAAAAAATAGAGAGCTTGTGGAGAACACCCATGTACAGATTGAGTTAATAGAAGAAAGACTTTGATTCAACTCCATGGATGTGTTTGATCTCTTTGTGTTGTTGATATTATGCTGTTGCATGTTGGCTTCTTTTTATGCCTATCTTCTTTATGCTGCGTATGTGATTGCATATTAGGTTCGAAACCTGAGAGAATGAGGAAATAAGTTTCAATTGTCTCTCTGTTTGAGCCAGGAGATTCCTGCATAGAGTGCAGTTGAATTCATCCGCATAAGAGTGCGTTGATGAGGCTTAGCAGTTAAACTCTCGTCCTCGTTTCACCCAGAAGTTGTTTGGGTAGATAGAGCCGTGCAAGACATGCACCGGCCAGACGAGGTCTCAGAATTGTGATTCTGAGCTAAGGCATTGATAGACTGTTGCTGCAGGAGTGTGCAAGGTCAAAAGGACTTCAACACTTAGAGTGGTTGAGGTAAAGCCGCAAGGAGTGCGTGCAGGAAGTTTCCCACAGAAGTTCAGAAGCTGGGAAAGCTCAGGAGATATAGGCCTTCAAAGTAGTCGAAGAGCAATGAAGGAGTAGTGAAAAGGTTTACGGACGGGTCTCGTGGGGAGACGTTCCTTTATTTGGGGCTCTGCGTAAGGAGGATAGTGGACGTAGAGTTTATAGCGCAGGTCGAAGGAAGTCTGGACCGGGAGAAGCTTTGAGGTGAAGAAACTCCTTGAGAGGAAGAGAATCAATGACTTGAACTCGTTGTGGAGAATCTCGAAGATCACGACTCGACTCATGGGTCGTGCGTATCGGGAGTTCGCGAGGGAAGACTCCTACTTCTCGTAAAGGGAGATCGCGAGAACGCGAGAAATGACGTCCCGACAATCTCGTGCATGGTGTAAGTCATAGTCAGGTGATGTGACAGGTGACCTCAGAACATCGGGTCTTGGGTGTTGAAGGGTTGAGAAATCGATCTCGCGAGAGGCGAGATAGCGAGTTTGTCGGCAGCTCGGAGCTTTGGGTCTCGGGGGTTGGGACGCCGAAGGTACCGTGACGCGAGTCACGAAGTCGCGATAGCGCGAGGTTCCAAATACGCCGAAGGAAGGTCAACGTTGACCAGAGACATTGGGTCTCGGGATTTGGGGGTCTAGCATTCAACTGTTGGACTCGCGAAGTCGCGAGAGCCAATCCTTCGATAATCTGCTGAAGGAAGGGAGGATCGCGTGTATGGGGAAGTCACTGTGGGTACGAAGGATTCCCGAGGAGGATCAGAAGGACCTTTGAGTTCTTCGGGCCGAGATTGAAGAAGGTCCTAGTGAGAGTGAGTTGTTAGTCGAGAGAGATAGCTTGCGTCAAGAGTGGTATCAGAGTGGGAGTATCTTTTCTTTCTGTAGCAGAGACAGAAATTCAGTATGCCGCCCAGAAGAGAGAGGCAATCACCTGATCATGAAGACAGGGATGCCCGAAGAAGGGGTAGGCCAGAAGGTAATGCTGGGATGGAATGAGAGATGAGAGATCTCCGAGCCAGGCTTGAAGAGATGGAGACTGCGTAGAGGCGTGGTGCTGGTGCAGCAGAGTTCAGTGATTCCGAGGTGGAAGAGGAAGCTGGACACGATGTTGAAGAGGTCTCAGCAAAGGATGCTTCAACCGAGAAGTTGATCAGAGCCATCGCGAGAATGAGCTCGAAGACAAAGATGGACATTCTCGTCTATGAGGGGAGTCTAAATGCAGAAGAGTTGCTGGATTGGATCTGAGCACTCGATACCTACTTCAATTATGAAGATATCGAAGAGGACAAGAAGGTAAGGCATGCTATCACGAAGCTGAAAGGACATGCAGCCTTATGGTGGGATGAGCTGCAGGCAGATAGGCGTTCCAAAGGCAAACATAAAATCAAGAGCTGGGATCGGATGATCGCTAAGATGAAAGCGAAGTTCATCCCCAGAGACTATCAGATCACACTCTTCAGGTGGATGCAGAACCTGAGACAGAAGTTGATGACGGTGAAAGAATACACCGAGGAATTCTACAGGCTCAACATTCGAGCTGGTCAACGAGAGAATGATGACGAAAAGGTGGCGAGATACCTGAATGGGTTGAGGTATGACATTCAGGATGAGCTAAGTATGTTGACCATCCGAACAGTTGAGGATGCATACCAGATGGCTTTAAAAGCCAAGGAGAAGCTGAGCCGCAAGCAAGGACAGCGAGGGCGAGGCAGGAGCCAGCCCCGAGGCAAGGCAGTTACCCAAGAACGAATGCAGAAGCCCAAGGAGGATTGGAAGAGGCCTCAGGGTAAAACTGAAAGAGGTGGAACCTCGCAGCAGAGACAACAAATTTCTGAGCCGAGGAGGTAGCAAGATGATCAGCAAGGAGGATATGCTGATGCCAACATATTTCCTCATACCCGAGGTAGAGGAAGAGGCCGTGGAGGAGTTATCACATGCTTCACATGTGGTAAAGACGGTCACAAAGCCATGGACTGTCTAGATAGGAAAATGGACAGAGGAAAAGCTCACGTGGCTGAGGCGCAGAGGCGTGACGTGGAGGATGAAGACACTGGAAGTGGGAATTCACTGACAGTGCATAAAGCCCTTTTGAAACCTGAGAAGGAAGTGGATAGCTCAGCGCAAAGATGCAGACTGTTCCGGACCACGTGCAAGACCAAGGGCTGGAAATGCAAGGTCATAGTGGACAACGGAAACACCGATAATCTCATTTCGACCAAGATGGTGGAGAAGTTGGCGCTGGAGACGAATAAACACCCAAGTCCATATAGAGTGTCATGGCTGCAAAAAGGACACTGGGTATGTGTTACAAAGCAATGCTTGGTTAAATTTAAAATGGGTGAATATAAGGATGAGATCCTGTGTGATGTCATTCCCATGGACGTCTGTCATGTTTTATTGGGAAGACCATGGCAGTATGACCGAAACGTTGTTCATGATGGGAGGATGAACACATACACCTTGGAGAAGGATGGGAGGTCGCATACGTTGCTGCCGATAAAGGATAAAGAAGTGAATCCGGAAGTGAGCAGCATGATACTTCTCATGAGTGGGAAGGATCTTCTCACGGAGATGGAGAAAAATGAAGATCCACAATTCTTTGTTGTCAGGAAGCCGAGAATTGTCCTGACAAGCACAAGAGTGGACGACTTGCCCGATCAAATTCAGGAACTGCTGGGAGAGTTCGCTGATATCATCATGGACAAACTACCTCGTTTGTTTCCACTGATGAGGAGTGTGAGTCACCATATTGACCTCATACCCGGGGCAAGCTTACCAAATAAGGCAGCGTACAGGTTGATGCCTCAGGAGAATGAGGAAGTCAAAAGACAGGTACAGGATCTGCAGGATAAAGGACTAGTGAGGTAAAGTCTTAGTCCATGTGCTGTTTCGACAGTGTTGAGCCCAAAAAAAGATGGAGGCTGGAGGATGTGTACAGACTCCAGGGCAATAAATAAAATCACCATTAGGTACAGATTCCCACTGCCGAGGATGGACGACTTGATGGATTGCCTGAGTGGGGTAAATTACTTTTCAAAAATTGATCTCAAGAGTGGATATCACCAGATCCGAATGAGAGAGGGTGATGAGTGGAAAACAACATTCAAAACAAACGAGGGTTTGTACGAATGGCTGGTCATGCCGTTTGGCTTGACAAATGCACCGAGCACTTTTATGAGGCTGATGAATGAAGTCCTGTAGGAATTCATTGGCAAATTTGTGGTCATATACCTGGATGATATTTTAATTTTTAGCAAAACCAAGGCTGAACACTTGAGACATTTAGCCACTGTGATGAAAAGATTACAGCAGGAGAAACTGCTGATTAATTTAAAAAAATGTTCCTTCATGCAGACACAACTCATATATCTGGGTTTTGTAATCTCAGCAAATGAATTGAAGATGGATCCTGAGAAGGTGAACGTAATCAGGAATTGGCCATCGCCGAAGAATGTTTTTGAGGTAAGGAGATTTCACAGTTTGGCTAGCTTCTATAGGAAATTCATATGGAATTTTAGTGGAATTAGCGCCGCAATGATGGATACTGTGAAGAAGTGGCATAAATTTTTCCAGTGGACAGCCGAGGCTGAAAGAAGCTTCAATTTGTTGAAGCGAAAGGTAACAGAGCAACCGGTGTTAGTGTTGCCTGATTTTCAGAAGACCTTCCAGGTGAAGTGTGACACCAGTGGGTATGCTGTTGGAGGGGTCTTGAGTCAGGATGACAGACCTATGGCATATTACAGTGAGAAACTGGATGATGCAAAATTGAAGTACTCCACGTACGATAAAGAGTTCTATGCCATCATACAGGCATTGAAAAAGTGGAGGCATTATTTAATACCCAAGGAGTTTGTGCTATACAGTGACAATCACGCGTTGCAATTTGTAAGTCAGCAGGAGAAGCTGAATCAAAAGCATGCGAAGTGGGTGGAATACATGCAGAATTTCACGTTTGTGATCAAACACATTTCGGGGACTGCTAACAAGGTGGCTGATGCCTTGAATAGGAAATGTTTATTGCTGCAGGAGTTTAGAGTCAAAACCTTGGGTTTTGAAAACCTGAAAGATATGTATGCAGGTGATGAAGACTTTGCCGAAGCCTACGAAGCGGCTGAGAACCCAGTTCTCAGGGATCGGAGTCCATGGCTGGAATATATAATCCAGGAAGGATTGATGTTCAAAGGCAATCAGTTGTGCATACCGAATTGCTCCATGAGGGATAATTTGGTGCGAGAAAAGCATAGCGGAGGCTTAGCAGGTCATTTTGGGCACGACAAAACATTCGCCAAGCTGAGCGAATCATACTTTTGGCCAGGCATGCGTGCATATGTAAAGAGGTTTGTTGACAGGTGTTGGATTTGTCAACATGCAAAGGGCCGAAAGCAGAACACAGGGTTCTATCATCCGTTGCTTATACCAGAGAGACCATGGTAGGCAATTAGTATGGATTTTGTTTTGGGATTACCGAGAATGCAGAGAGGCGTGGATTCCATTTTTGTAGTAGTGGATAGGTTCTCGAAGATGGCACATTTCATTCCGTGTCATAAGACCAGCGATACAACCCACATCGCGAACTTATTTTTCAAAGAGATTGTGAGATTGCATGGATTGCCCAGAAGCATAGTCTCGGATAGAGATACAAAGTTCATAGGTCATTTTTGGAGGACGCTATGGAGGAAGATGGGGAATAATTTGGCTTTTAGCTCAGCATACCATCCGCAGACAGATGGGCAGACCGAAGTGGTCAACAGAAGCTTAGGGGATCTATTGAGAAGTCTGGTGACAGAGCATCACACCAGTTGGGATCAGATCCTACCACAGGCAGAGTTTGCGTACAACGATTCGGTGAATCGAAGTACAGGTAAGAGCCCATTTCAAATTTTGTATGGGACACAGCCGAGAGGATTTTCTGAACTCAGAGAATCAGAACAGGCTGAAACTAGCAGCGCAAGAGCTGAGGAATTCGCTGAGGCAATGAAAGAACTTCATGTACAGGTGAGACAACGGTTGCAGAAGGTGAATCAGGAGTAAAAGCGCAGAGCTGATCAGAGGAAAAGGTAGCTTTAGTTTGAAGTTGGAGAGATGGTTCTAGCGCACCTGAGGAAGGAAAGGTTCCTGAGGGGAACGTATAACAAACTCAAGATGAAGAAGATTGGGCCATGCAGAGTCTTGAGGAAATTTGGCAAGAACGCATACGAGCTTGAGTTGCCAGAGGGCATCGGGATATCTCTGATCTTTAATATTTCAGATTTATACCCTTACAAGGCTGAAGAAGCAGACGCTGGAACTAAGGAACCAATGGTCCAGTGGCAAAAGCAATTTCCAGTTGCACAGAAACCACAGATGGAGTACATATTGGATAAGCGATTGGGTAGGAAGACCAGGAGAAAGCAGTATTTTGAATGCCTGGTAAAATGGAAGAACCACCCAGTGGAGGATGCCAGCTGGGAGACAGAAGCAGAAATACAGAAACATGGGCAGACTGTGCAGGAGCTGATGGGTAGGAGCCCATGAAATCTTTTGAGCCGAGGAGTATGATGCAGGAGCATCCACACCTCATCAAGCGAGCCAGCGCGAGGAGTAAGAAAGATAGCTCGACAACGCCAGCACATATTACTTTTGAAATATTTTTGGGGATGTGTTGCACCGCCATTTAAATGAAAGCATTCATAAGAAGCGCACTTGTACATTGTAAATGGACCTTGAGCGGATAAGCTCTCGTCCTTAGCTAGCTGAGGCATTTATTAGATTTAATGCAGGTAGATAAAATAGTTAAGTCTAGATTAGACAGTTTTACTTGCGTGAGGGCAAACGGAATATAGGCACCCTCCTTTGTATCATTGTATGATATTGTAGCATTAGCATTCATATGAGAAATAGGAGCAAGAAGAAAAAAAACAGAGAGCTTGTGGAGAACACCCATGTACAGATTGAGTTAATAGAAGAAAGACTTTGATTCAACTCCATGGATGTGTTTGATCTCTTTGTGTTGTTGATATTATGCTGTTGCATGTTGGCTTCTTTTTATGCCTATCTTCTTTATGCTGTGTATGTGATTGCATATCAGGTTCGAAACCTGAGAGAATGAGGAAATAAGTTTCAATTGTCTCTCTATTTGAGCCAAGAGATTCCTGCATAGAGTGCAGTTGAATTCATCCGCATAAGAGTGCGTTGATGAGGCTTAGTAGTTAAACTCTCGTCCTCGTTTCACCCAGAAGTTGTTTGAGTAGATAGAGCCGTGCAAGACGTGCGCCGGCCAGACGAGGTCTCAGAATTGTGATTCTGAGCTAAGGCATTGATAGACTGTTGCTGCAGGAGTGTGCAAGGTCGAAAGGACTTCAACACTTAGAGTGGTTGAGGTAAAGCCGCAAGGAGTGCATGCAGGAAGTTTCCCACAGAAGTTCAAAAGCTGGGAAAGCTCAGGAGATATAGGCCTTCGAAGTAGTCGAAGAGCAATGAAGGAGTAGCGAACAGGTTGGTGGACGGGTCTCATGGGGAGACGTTCCTTTATTTGGGGCTCTGCGTAAGGAGGATAGTGGACGTAGAGTTTATAGCGCAGGTCGAAGGAAGTCCGGACCGGGAGAAGCTTCGAGGTGAAGAAACTCCTTGAGAGGAAGAGAATCGACGACTTGAACTCGTCGTGGAGAATCTCGAAGATCACGACTCGACTCGTGGGTCGGGCGTATCGGGAGTTCGTGAGGGAAGACTCCTACTTCTCGTAAAGGGAGATCGCGAGAATGTGAGAAACGACGTCTCGACAATCTCGTGGATGGCGTAAGTCATAGTCAGGTGATGTGACAGGTGACCTCGGAACATCGGGTCTCGGGTGTTGAAGGGTCGAGAAATCGATCTCGCGAGAGGCGAGATAGCGAGTTTGTAGGCAACTCGGAGCTTCGGGTCTCGGGGGTTGGGATGCCGAAGGTACCGTGACACGAGTCATGAAGTCGTGATAGCGCGAGGTTCCAAATACGCCGAAGGAAGGTCAACGTTGACCAGAGACATCGGGTCTCAGGATTTGGGGGTCTATCATTCAACTGTTGGACTCGCGAAGTCGCGAGAGCCAATCCTCCGATAATCTGCTGAAGGAAGGGAGGATCGCGTGTATGGGGAAGTCACTGTGGGTACGAAGGATTCCCGAGGAGGATCAGAAGGACCTTTGAGTTCTTCGGGCCGAGGTTGAAGAAGGTCCTGGTGAGAGCGAGTTGTCAGTCGGAAGAGACAGCTTGTGTCATGAATTCTATTCTTCCATCTTGTTGTTCAACTTGATCTGGAGTGTTGGTTTCATCCTTTTCATATTCCTTATCTTGTTTTTTTGTCTTCAAACTGTCATTGTATCCTACTCTTGTCTTGTCGTTTGGAGATCTTTGACTGCTAAGGATCTCATTTAATTTTTCAGTTCTTTTTTCGAACTTCTTCAACTTTTTTATTATCAATAGTAGCTCCCCTTTTGTTTGATCCAATTCTTCTTTCAATTTCTCATAATATTCTAATTGTTCCTTCAATCTACCAATGGTCTTTTAAAGCCTGTAATTCTCTTCTTCACAACTACTCAATTCACCTTTTAGTATTATGTTTTTATTTCTAAGCTTGTTATTTTCAGTTTCAACATGCTTCAGCTTTTCAATATTCTCATATTCTTGTTCACTCCCTACGTTTTCTTTGTATCCCCAAAAGGAATCAAGGTTGGTTTCTTCATTTGAATCTTCTTCAAAAATTATTTCTTCTTCTTTATAACTCTTGTGATCATCATCCTGGGTTTCTTGGGTTATGAAGAGGAATTATCCTCCATCATTATCTTCTTCATCACTCTCAACTGAGGATATGTCATTGTCCTTGGAGTAGAATATATTTTTATTGTTGATACTTCTCTTTTTATAGTAGCAGTTTTCAACAATATGTCCTATTCTACCACAGTTAAAGCATTTGAGAGGAGACTTACCTTTGTATCTTCCAATTCCCTTCTGGAACCTTCTTACGAAATTTGTTATTTTTTCATCAAGGTCATTATCCTTGTCTTTTGTCTTATTTATGGATTTAAAGGCTGCTTCATTGTTTGGTTGTTCACTTTCTGTACCTGTTCTCATTTCATATGCTTTTAAAGACCCATGTAATTCATTCATTGTCATTTTGGTCAAGTCCCTAGTTTCTTCAATGGCAGAGACCTTAGCATCATACTTCAAGAGAAGTTATCTCAACACTTTTTGTACAACCAAGGATTCATTGAGCTCTTCACCTAATCCTCTGATAGAATTAAAAACTTCATCAACTCTAATAAAATAGATTGAAATATCTTCCTTTTCATCCATCTTCAAATTTTCAAATTTTGCTCTATGTTGTTGAAGCTTGACATGCTTAAATTTTGGATCACCTTCATATATACTCTTGAGTTTGTCCCATACCTCTTTAGTAGTGTTGCATCCCATCACTTTGCTAGAAATGGTTGGTTCCAATGCTCCTAGAATAACATGTCTATCTTTTGAATTACAACTCATAAGCTTCTTCTCATTTGGATCGGTTGGAGCATTCTTTGGGATTACATAGCCATTTACAACTGAGAACCAAATGTCTACTCCCAAAGATGTTAGGTAAATTTTCACTCTATCACTCCCATATGCATAATTTATTCCATCAAATCATTGAATCCCATCTGTAATGTGCTCATGGTCATCCATCTCTGCTCAAGATTTTCCTTCTAGTGGTTAAACTGTTCTGAAGGAAACCTTCTCTGAAACCAATTGATGATATTGAGAGAGGGGTGAATCAGTATTGAGTAGAATTTGGAAAAATTTTCAACTTATACTTCCACCAGATTATATATTCAATTATATCCAATGATCAATGAACAATAGTAGAAGAGTTACACCAATACACCACAATACACCATGCACAATATATGGGAAATAATAAATAGTTATTGTTCAAGGGAAGTAATGACTTCCAAAGGTAGCTGCAGCTTCCAAATATAAAGGGAGGGATAAACCTCCAACATCAAGATAGGTTTTACCTCTCCATCCTTGCCCCTTCCTTCCACCCAATAATATATGAGAGATAATAAAACTTTACATTAAATTATCACCATCATCCAACCATCACATAGAACTTGATAATGCTTCCTGAGACTTCTTCAAATTTTGCAATCCTTCACTTCTTGGAATAATTTGATCCTATAGATAATATTACTCAATGTATTCTCTGAAAGTCCTACAATTTTCACTCCTTGAACCCTCCCATAAAAGGATTTATAGAGAAAATGGTAGACCTTATTCAATTCTGGTTTATTCAGGAGAGCGAACTTGTACAGCATGCCCCGCATTCACTATTTAACATTGAAATTTGTACACATGAAACTACATCCCGTACTCTTTCCAATGTAATTGGTCTATCTTCATTTGGATTCTCTATGAATACATTATGACTGTTTTACTTGGAACACCTGTTTATGACTAGCTTAGAACATATCACCAAAAGACTTCATCCTTTCTTGAAATTTGGCCTTCTTTACTTCGGATTTCCTCTGAAATTCGACTTATATATCCTTGTTCATTAACAAACTTGTGTGTATGTAAAAATGAATGTATAATGATATGTATTTATACCCTTTATGTCACTTCCTTTTAACATTAGGGCCGCCATGTAGTTTTTGCTTCAATTCACATTGTCATCTTCAAAAAATCATTTCTCCTCAATAGTGAGGATCCACGTGATGTGCCACATACTATTGAAAGTGAAATGCCTTATACTATCCATCCATGGGTGTTGTACCTACATGTGTAATCTCCTTCATGTCTATCTACTTCGATCAATTGTTGGGTCCAAAAGCCAATGGCTAGGGTTGACATCAATGAATACAACCAATGACTAGGGTTGACATCAATGACAACAAGCAATCTTCCAACAAGTTTGCATAGTTACATTGCTAAATACATAGTTTCCACAACCATTTTAGGCTAATAAAAAAAACTAAGAGGAAATTAAAACATTTAACTCCAAAATTCTGGACTCTAAACCATCACTTTAAGATAGATCGCTTCATACCTGCAAAATAAAACATTTGTCGAATTTAAAATTTAAAAATTTAAAATAAAATATATCTACAAATTTAAAACAAAATATATACATACCATTTTCGATAAATAAAACAAGTTGTTATTAAAGAAAAAATGACACACATACCAAAAGAGTTAAGTTCTATCTTCCAACATGCTCATTTTCCACTAAATATAATGTAAACATCTTTTCCACAAAATATAATGTAAACATCTCTAACAATAAAAAATAATAAAAATAAAAACCAATAACACATATTAACATATATACTTTATTAGAAAATATTTTAAAGATATTTAACTAAATATTAAATAAGCAATAAGAAATAATAACATATCCAACCAGAGTTCCACAGATTTAAGATTATTGCTCTCTTTTTATTATACTTTTTTGGCATTTTTTTTAAACCAAACTTACATCATGAAGTTTCAAAACTTCCAAAATAGTTACTCTCCATATTAAACATACATGATCTAAACAATGCAAAACCTTATCTAGCAAATTTTTAAAGAGAAAAATTGGGTTCTTGGTAACCAATTTTAGTGTTCAAAGTTAGATGATACCTTGAAAATAAATTCAGGCGTGTATGAAGAAAGTTCAAAAATATCCATATTAATCCATTCTTCCAATAAAATACATATCTCCTCTTTTGCAGTGGAATATATGTTCTCATATAATCAAATGCCCTCAAATTCCCTTTCAAATTAAATGACTCACAAATCTCCATATTAAGCCATTCTTCCAAGAAAATACTTATATCTATGAAAGTTCACAAATCTCCATATTAAAAACTATTCTCCCAGAAAAAACTTATCTCCTCTTTCTACGGTGGAATATATGTTCTCATATAATCTTTCATGTACAAGAAAAAACCAAATCTGCACATATATTAAGTCATTCTTCAAAAACCATTTAAATCTTTCATCTTTCTACATGGGATGTATTCATATTACATATAATAAAATGCTCTTTGAAATATGCTTTCATCATGATCTAAAGATAAGTGAGATCATGCACATACATAGCTTCTTTGTAAATCTACAAATGTTGGTTTTTGTGGTTAGTAAGAAATTAGTTAAGAGTTTGACAATACCCCAAGAAGGAATGCACTTCGTTGTATGAAAAAAACACAAATCTCCATATTATGCCATTCTTGGACAAGAAGGAAAGGAATGCAATTGAAGAGAATTTAGAAACTTCCCCTTTTCTAATGTGGGATAGAGTCTTTTCTCAAATAATCAAATTCTCAAGTTCAAAATTAGGTCTGCATCATGATCTAAACATAAATAAGATTGAATGTACAATTTTAGATGACGATAAGCTTATATAGGAGTTCTATATATTTCAAATTAATTGATCAAAGTGTTGAAAAGTTATATAGACACTAGTTGAGTAACCCTTCTATGAATAGGAAATGCTTAACTAAAAAGTTGATCATTTTTTTTTTAAAAGTAAAAAAAAAAAACATATTCAACAAAAATAAGCTTGAGCACTTATATATAAAAGGCCCAGCATAAAAACAAACTAAAACTCACTAATGTTCATTGTACATACATTTAAGAATCATCATGAATAAATGCATCCTTCTCAGGTATGGATGCATCCTCCTCAGTCCCAATCTCTCGCACTCTCTTCTCCACTTTTTGTTCAAAAACACTCTCAGGCACTCTCTTCTCCACATTACCCTATAACACATTTCAAATCTGTACATTTGAAAATTAAATTTAAATGATTTTAACACATTAAATTGTAGTTTTAAATTTTGAAACATGTAATACATGTGATGTGCCAACCTGAATACCATTAAGCACACAAGAGGACGGCACTCAGATGGTCGGTTGAGTCACGGTCTTACCCACCATACCCTAAGATTCAATAAATTATATATTATTTAAGACATTTTCCTTTTAAATTAATAATTTAAATGACATTGCAATTTTCATATATAACTAAATTTATTTTCAACATGCAATGATACCTCTGAACTCCCACCCTCTTTAAACTCTCCTAATGAGAATTGAGACAAGCCCGCCCAAGTAGTAGGGGATGGAATAGGGATCAATGAACAACACAACTAAGAATTAAATCTAGGATTCACCGTGTTCACATTAATACAAAAACATAAATTTCATGTTGTTGATTATTCAAAATATTGGAGATTGGAGAACTAAAGTGCTCATATGTGAATATTACAAAACACATGTACCCAATTCAAGCCATCCAAATTTAAACTCGTGGAATCAAGTCCCTTATTTACTGGAGATTCATTTAACATATGACCAAACTGCAATTAATGACAATAACAACTCAAATATTTCTAAAGATACAATGATATGTATCTAGATCTATAACTACAAGAAAAATATCCTCAAATGAATAAAAAATTTACTAACTATAACCTATACCAATCCAATGTTCGGTTCATCATTCTAAATTAACACCTTCCAACCATTACGGAAAAATTTTGCATACTCCTTAAGATCTTATACTGACATGGAATTCATCTCCTCTGCAATGTTTCATTTCGATATGCCCCTTTTCGACCATATGTTTGTCCTTTACCAGCCCCATAATAATTGGACGATAGGTTGGTATAATCAGGTTCCATTCCCATTGTAACATCCCGCTCTGGCGTGCACTAAACAAACTTATTTTTTGAGGACACTTGCTCACAATTGATCCAGATTATTATACTATTAAACTTTTGATTTTTGATTATGAGGCGTTATGGGTTGACGACATGTTGTTTTTCTGCATTGACATAGATATGTGCTATTGATTCGGTTTACTGAGTGCACAGGATTTCAGACCTCGAGGATGCAAAGGCATCGATGGGACCCCTTGGACTCTGGATCAAGTCGGGGAGTGAACTACTGGGGTTTGATTGTCTTATATGTGTTATTAGTGCATCTGATTAGATGATATGATAAGGACATATAATTCTGACATGATTCATTGATGATGCAGGCTGACGATAGCTTGCCGAACAAACTCACATGTGGAGTAGAGGGGTCAAGAACAACTACCAGAGATGATGAGAGAGAGGTGTGGATAGCAGCCTTGCCATAGCCTACTAGCACTCCCGTCATGGCTCGAACTGTAGGTTAATGATTACCTAGTTCGAGAGGACCCACGATGCTGTGAGGGAAGACTGGGACAACTGCTCACAATGATTCTAAGGGGTGCGCAATAAGGTAGGGGCCTTATTCCTTAGAGGCCCTTAGTCTCCCACAAGATCACTTGGTGGAGTATTGACTCTAGGGTTTTTTTATGTCTACCAAGTCAGTCAAGAGGCAAGTGGCACCCTTCGAGCATGTGGTGTGTCCTGAAGGGAACGTCGTGCAAGAAAAATGGAAAGAGGCGAGTGGCACCCTTGGAGAATGTGGTGCGTCCTGAAGGGCACATCGCATAAGAGAAAAAGGAGGAGGCGAGTGGCACCCTTGGAGCACCTAGTACGTCCTGAAGGGCACATTGCGTGGTTAGTTAATAATTGAATAAACCTAGATGGCTTTAGAACAATAAAGTGTTAAGGAAGATTTGAAACCTTTCCCTTAAAATAAAAAAATAAAAAAATGTGTCGCCCAGCCTAGGAAAACAAGGTCTAGGTCTAATCTTTGCTAGTGGTAAAATTTTACCTTTTTATATATATATAAAAAAAAAACATATATAAAAAAAATAAAATAATAATAATAATAATAAAATAAAATAAATATAATCTTCTTTAACCTTGTGAAAAGGAGGGGGTAAGCAATTAAAGTGATTTATAAAAAAAAACCTTTTGGGATAAAACTTAAAAAGGGGAATGATTGTTTTACTTTATTATGCTAATTAAAAATTTAATTCATTAAAAAGGGGGAAAAAGGGTAAGTTTCTGCACATACCTTTTTGAGTTTAATTTAAAAAGGGAAAAAGGGGAAATAAAAAATAATTAGGAAACTAGGAAAAATCGAAAACCTTAAAAGAAAGGGGAAACTCTAGGAAAAAGTAGTTAGTCCAACTTAGTATGGTATCTACCATTTAAGAAATTTCTATTTTAAACTGAACTAGCAAATTAATAATGGGGAAAGTCATTAAAACCTGTAAGGGAATTTGGGGACACCTAGGAGCGATTCTAGGAGTGAGTCTAGGTGGGCGAGGGAAATAGGGGTAGTTAATTAATTAAAGAAATTAATTTATCAAGGAATGAAGGGGATGGGTAACACCTGTACGGGGAGAAATTTTAGGAATTAATTTATTAAACATTAATTTAATTGGGATTTTGGGAAGGTAAAGGAGTTCAAAACTCTATATAATCAAGGGAGGAGAAGGAGGAATGATCTCTTCAATTTTGCGTAATGTTACGCTGTAGAAATCTATACTTGACTGACTTAGTTTGTTGGAGTTGAGATACCGAGCTCGATGAGGAGTGGTAGCTTGGCCTTGCAAGGCGAGATGGGAGCTAGTTGATTCTCTGGTTAGTGTGTCTGGCCCCTTTGCGGCTCGGGGGGCTAGGGGGAAAGAAGATTACCCCTAGCGTTGGATGGGAGGTACCGGTGAAGTCTCATCAGTCGACAAGTAGGAGTTGCATGGACCGCCTAGGACATAAACTCAGAGCGGGCAATTAGGCAACGGTATGCTTCCTTTGTTTATGCATGGTAGATTGTTAGTATGATTTATGCTTCAATTTTGTATGCTTGACAAATAAAGAATATGATAGTCTTAGCGTTCTAGATGATGACCAAAATTTCCTCCCCAACCTTAGCTTGATGATGATTGATTTCCCATGGCCTCGATCCCATGGCCTCGATCCTTGCATGTCTTGACCATCTTGAGTTTTATTGATTGCGTTGACTACGGTTTATTTTTTCCCTCGTCCCTAAGTCATCAGTCTATGCCTGAGAAGTCGGCCAAGAGCTTGATCTATGGTCATAGCTTCGACATTAATAGACCTATGGATATCAATGCCCTACTTTTCTGTGTGTGGATGATGAGTGAAGGATGTTCCTACCAGTCGTCTACCCCTGTTGGTTGTTCTTGTTGACTATGGTCATGGCATTTCAGGTGAACGTTTACCCTATGCCTTGTACATCTTCGTTCCCTGCGTTTTACTTCTGCACCTAAAATCATTGAGAAGGATTTTGTCTATGGTTTCCCTTGTGTTGATGGTCCTTACCCTCGGATGGCCTGTGATGTTTTTTGTATGCTTTTAATTCATTGAAAAATGAATTATTGATCCTTGTCTGCTTTTTTTCTTCCTAGGGCTGTGATTTTTTTTATTCTTTTAATTCATTGAAAAACGTTTTTTTTTATCACTGTATGCGTTCTATTTTGTATCCTTGTCTACATTTTTGTTGGGTACCCCAGGCAAAGGAAAAATGAATTACTTATCCCTAGCTTCCTACTTCTGTGTAAATGGTGTAAAATAGAATTTCGTTGACAATTTTTGAGTATTGAAGAAGTCTACGTTGCCCATTGCTTTAACCCATGTTGTTTTTTTTTCAAATCTTATCCACCCAGTTATTGCTACATGACCGTCGAAAGATGCACATCCATATCTCACCTTGCACCTCCTCAAACTAAGATATAATTATGAAGCCTGTATATTCCCTGCTTTTATCAACAACCGGTCTAAGATGGCTCTTGTCAGCACAAATGGTTGCCTCCTACTCCGATATTATTGATCGAGTTCATTGTATGTTAGCGAATGTTCTTGGTATAGCGAATGTTATGCAGGTACATCAAATAATCATTGTAGCGACTATTGTGTATAATGAATGTTTATTGTGTAGTGAATATTTATTGTAGTAAATATTTATGTGTGCACAACAAATCCCCTTTTTTTTAACTTTTGGGCCTTTTTAATCAAATGGTTAATCTCAACAAACTTACGTATCCCTTCTTGTGCAGAGTGCATTGATTTTATTATTGTCGATTAATGACCACAAATTGTTGTTAAGTAGCACATCGAATTGCCTTTAAGTTGATTAAGTTTTGTTTTTGGTTGACCACGTTTTGCCCCTTAATTGTTGTATGTGCCGTTGTTGGAATGACCATGTCTTGCCATTTAATTTTGAGTGCGTTGTGGTTGAATGGGTTCGAATTGACACCATTTGTGTACTGCGTCTGCTGATGTGTGTATCGTGTTTTCTTATTTATTGTTGATGGTGAATAATAAATATGTTCTGGTGTGTTTGTACTTTCAATGTTTATATTGATTAAATGTTATATTTTCCAGGCAATACTATAATAGTTATAATGATTAAACGATATATATTTTCAATCAAAAGATTGTATTATTTTATTAGGTTTTAATGCCTAGCTTCTGATCCTTTATTTACTGATGTTACAAGGGAAAAAATCTCTATGGCCAAGGGTAAACCACAATAGATAGGTATGACTGTAGAAATCAACTCAATTCCAACATGTGATATATAAACTAATGTGCAATACGAGGAAGAAGCCTACCTTGATCCAATCGTTTGATGTCGTTCCACCATTGAGCATCTTGTCCCAAAGCTTTACACCTGCCAGAAGTTCTCAACAAACAAGTGATGCAAGTATATAGTGACAATATATAAAATGAGTTAGCACATCAGATAACACAATCCATTAATAAACATTACAAACATGCCCATGGATAATAATCATATATTTGCAAGATATCGATAGGACGGGAAAGGAGTATTTCTATTAATAATCGATCAACAGAAGTATCAACATTACATATTTCCGTTTCGGCACGGTTCAAAATCAAGAAACCAAGTTCCTTCCAACTGGGTCTCCACCACTTCAATCCTCCACCAAAGGCAAGCTCATAGAAAAGAGGTAATGAGGTCCTCTTGACAATAAGGAAAGATCTTGGGGGCTGGACACTATGTTCAGACTTAAGGGACAAAGGGATGTAGACTCAATATGAAGTAATTTCTCTAGAGTAAGTTTTCTCTCAAAGTTGAATGCTTTCTCCTCTTTTTCCATAGCTCGAAAGTGTGCTCTTATAGCCTCTAGAATGCAACTGAAGGGCCGATTCAGAACGTTTCTAGTATATGGAAGGCCAAAGATCAGAGATCTTTTGTCATGACATGGAAACCCGACCTCATTTTGTATTTTCTATCACAAATCCCGATATATGCGAGCTGTAGTGGAGCAGCAAGCGTATAAGAACCTTCCAAAGCAGTTAGGGAGTGTATATGTGGAAATATATATATTTTTGGCTCTGAATTTATCAAAAGGGGGTTGATAAGTTTGCATAGGGAAATGGAAAAAGGCCCTCTGTACAATATAGCAATGGTGAGGCAAATCTTGCTATAACAGATGCCCCCTAATGTGTGAGATCAAAGGAGTATTTGCGATAACCGAAATACATTATAAATAACCCAAAAGTGGAGTGGTAGAGAACCAACTGGATGAACTCAATTGCTCATTACATTATGTACTAAATTTGCATACATGGCTGCCAAGAATACAATGCAGATCCATGTGGAAAATATACCAACAAGTGTTCATGGCCATGAGTAGGCAAGTATAAATGTGGTTACATGCCAATAGTTGTCATAGTCATGAACAAGGCCCAGTGAAACCAGTCTCAAAATCAATTTGAAGATATGTATATACCATGGAGTACAATCTAGTCTCCCATGATCATTGAAGTTAAATAGGTACTGGTCCAATGAAATATAAGCAACAACTCAGGAAAGCTGCATCCACAAAGTGATGTCTTCAAGTCTTCAATACAATTAGTCAATGGTGCAAGTCTACATCATGTGAATAAATGAGTTGAGGTCGAACATGATGAGACATCATTTGATTATCAGTCATTGAGGTATACCATTAACAAACATGAGACAACCTACCAATGATGAAAGTAGGTATCAAGGAACTGAGTACATATCTACAAATGTGAATAAAGGAGATGGTGTTGAACACTTGAGAGATCCATTGATTAGGAGACATTGATGTATTCCCATCTGTCAATGGCGAGAGATCCTGCCACTAATGACTGCAAGCCTCAAGGTACTCATAAAACTCTAGGTCTCATATCCAGAATACATGAGCTGAAGTCGATGGAAAGAGACCCACAAAAAGGAGAGCATTTAGGAATCTCTCATCAGTCAACATGAGGAACAAAGAAGGAGCTTCATGATTTGGTGGAGATTGGACGAAGAACATGTTCATGAACCAATGACCCTGTGCATCTTTTGCATGTGCCAAATGCAAGCGGTACACGAAAAAGACCCTCTGAATAGCAGCTAATGATGAAAAGTCCTGACAAGGAGAGGATACCACCAATAAGGCTAATGGCATCCAAGACACTGCACGAATCCCAAAGTGTGAATAGATGTCTTGTCGTTGAACACAAGGGAAACCACCTAGTCAACGACCCATGATGAAATGTCGGTTGTTGGGTTCAAGGTGACCTACCAATGATGAAAGTAGGGCCAGGGTGCATCATAAGACCAAAGTATCATGTGATTCTGAGACAAACTGAGGGTATGGCTGACATCCAAAGTCAATATTTTTGAGGAGTGGCCGACACAGGTTGATAGACTTCCTTTGAACAAGAGCATGAGACATACGGTGGACTCTGGCAGCATAGAATTAATGATGTGACAACTAGATGCAAGAGGCATCCATAATGTTATCTATAGTGACTGGAAGATTAACCAGTCGGTAGAGAATATTTTGTAACGAGATCAGCTTCCTAAGTCCATGCTAAACCCAAAATTGTGATGACACAAGGACTCAATAACTTTGTGCTCTGTTCAAAGGTGACACGACTGCTTCCAATTACAATATAGTACTCCCTTCCCGCTCGTCTTTTTTTTTTTTTTCATAACAAGTGAATGCTATGATACAG
>SNQJ01S0042311.1:32009-47582 GCA_010110895.2 Picea sitchensis | reverse complement strand
GCAAGTAAGAAAAACTAGTTCCAGCAGTGGAACGTACCTATGCTCAATGCAAGGAAATGCATGCGGGAGATGGACACTCGGGGTGATGTTCCCTCCAGGGTATAGGTTGTCAAATTACGAAGGATATAAACAAGGCTCCGCTTGGTTGAGGATGCAAATTGATTGGGCCATGGTTTATAATGCAAAGTGAGAACCAGCGAAAGGCTCAATACTGCAAGCAAGGGCATGATATGCAATCACAATTTAACGCCAAAAAATGTCCTTTTTTATATATTTTAGTCTACTTGGTGTGAAAAAGGGGTAAACTTGTGCCAAATAGACATATTTTCAAATCCAATTTATGAGTGTGAAAAAGACAAGTTCACTTGGCGATCTTTTCCATTTTTGATAGCAAGTCGGAAAAGAGATTAACTAAGACTCATGATCTTTCAAATCCAATTTTAACGAGTGTGAAAGGGACAAATCACTCAACGATCTTTTCAATTTTTAATAACGAGTCGGAAAAGAGATTAATTCAGACTCGTGACCTTTCAAATCCAAATTAACGAGCATGAAAGGAACAAATCGCTCGACAATCTTTTCACTTTTTGAATGAGTCGGAAAAGGGCTTAACTTGGACTCGTTGGGATATTCTAGGCGGATAGTCACGGGGGAGGCCAAGGATCCCCTGCAGACCTTCTGTGGAATGTCAGTATCTTACAAAGAACCGACACAAGATTGGGAATATATAAATCTCTCCAAGCCGAGGAGGGAAAAGTGCTAACGAAGGTTATCGTCTCCATGTTATATCGGATAATGTCTCTTCTTGGAAAAGACATAGGTGGAGGCATTGAATGGCCCACAAGACCATCCCAATCAAAGGGAACCTCGTCAGGACTTGGAGGGAGAGAACTCGGGAAGAGTAAAACTCTCTCTTGTTCAGAAGGTGAAGTGCTAGAAATGCTAAGGACATGGCATAGAACGTATAGAACCAGATCCAGAAGAGTGGGATCGAGGAAAAATTGCATTGGCATGACCACTTCCTTAGACTTGTCACTCTCCAAGAGAAGAGTGGGTTTGATCGAATATTGCATCGATACGACCACTTCCTCAACCATTGGTTGAATATGATGCGAGACAACAAGGTCAAGAGGTGCATCACCCCAAAAAATAGGAGTGTTGTTGGTCAAAGATTGCATTGACACGATCGTTGGTTGAGAAAGATGTGAGACAACAAGGTCAAGAGATGCATCAACCCCTAAAGGAAAAGGGGTGTGATCCGAAGATTACATTGGCATGACTGTTGTATCAACCAAAGAAGGAACAGAGTGTTGTGAAACCATAGATGCCTCAGAACCCGAAGGGCCCTTAGGTGAGCCCCATGCTTTCGGTATCCCAGCAGTAACAGGACACAAACGAATAAGGTGACTTCCTTCGCAAGTCCTGCAAAGGAATATAGGCTTACGTATGAGACATCTAGGCTTCTCAATCATATGAATGCCCCCAACATGACTTGTAGTGGCTGGTGACATGCTCCCAACATGAATTGCAGAGGCTAGTAGAAAATCTCCAACATGACTTGCAGAGGTTGGTGATGAATCTCCAACATGACTAACATGACTAGCAGAGGTTGGTGATGGATGTGCAGTGTGACTATCAGTGACTAGACATGTGCCCCCAACATGACTTGCAGTGGCTGGTTGCAGGTCTTCAACATGACTCATAGAGGTTGTCGACCAATCTACAACATGACCAGCAGAGGTTGGTGATATAACGCTAGTATGAAACACAATGACTAGACTTGTGCCCCCATCATGACTTGCAGCGGTTGGTTGCAGGTCTTCATCATGACTCGCAGAGGTTGTCGACCAATCTCCAACATGACTAGCAGTGGTTGGTGATATAATGCCAGTATGACACAGAGTGAATGGACTTGTGGCGGTGGTGAATTGTGTCATTTGAGACCAAGGTCCAAGGAAATATTGGTTTTGAGAAATTGTAGGCCAGGAAGGATCCTGGTTTACACCCTGTCCCTGTCCAACAAGATAGTATCCTCCTCCATACTAATTCATAAAGAGTTGTAAGGGCATCGACACTGAGGAAGCCGCTTGTGAAGAGAAAGTGACATGACAAGGGTTACTCATGTGAGGATATATGTTATCCCCAGACGAAGGAACTTCATGAGGAGGGTTGCCCATACTACAAAAATAACTTCCCTTGGATGAAACACCAGAGGACAGATGGAGGTCACCCATGGGAAAAGTGTTCGTAGGAACTGACATGGCGGAAGAAGGATAGGTGGACGAAGTGTAATAAATAGAATGATTGCATAGTTGGGCACTTACTTCTCGCATAGTGGATTCGTAGGAAGGAAGATTCCAACCTCCTACCGTAAGAGGTGTTTGAAGGATATGACTCCCACCAAATAGAGAGGGATAAGAAGGAGGCATCATGCCCCCAGAACCAAAACTTGTATTCGCATAAGGAGGCGAGATAGAGGATGGTAAGTGTGAAGACATATCAGACATACCATGAGAAAAATGATTAGAGACCCAAGGCATTGACTGAGTACCATAATACAAAGTGGAAGGATCCATCCCCATGAAATGAGTGGACATCATGGGGGGGGTAGCAGTAAATGAGGGATCAAAAGTAACTCCACTATCCATGATAACAAAGACTCAGCACGAAATCCTATGGTCAACTAATAGTCAAAGAGCATACCAAAAGTCAAACAACCAATATGCATGCAAATGGGCTAAAGTGGCTGAGTGTCCTCCCTTTCTAAAGAAGGTATGCTTCATCCAAGAGGGACCTAAGAATCCCTGCTAAATTTTGGAGGTAACAAAATCAGTTATAAGGGCCCTTGTAGGCTTAACAACCAGTCGGTCAGATCCCCCCAGAGAGGTAATCTTCCATAAAGGTTGTGTGTTGTCCGACCCCTATTTGACTCAGGATATAAGAAAAATAACCCTTGCAAGTAACCTATGAGAAACCTAAGTCAAGAAACTAATCAACCACTGTATAACCGATGCACAGGAGAATAGTCGTAAGTCTAGATTACCGTATGGGCAGGGTAGAAAATCCCGAAACTTTGAAAGTACCACCTCTCATAGAGGTATGGATACTAGCAAGATCCCCAAATACGAATAAATCCACAGAAATATCTCTAACGCTAGGTGAGTATCCAGGGGTTATCCCTTCAACAAACTTCGCGCGACCTCGTGCTTAACTTCGGTGTGAGCAGAGCCTCCTGATCTTACCAATTATACAATGGATTTCTCAACTCCCTGTATCAGACACATATGTTGATTTAATTGCCTTGGAGAGGTTTACTCACAAATTCCTATTCCAAGGCACTAAATCCTAGGCTAGTTTGTGCACCCTAAACAATAAAATCATTACTAATCAATTTTAGTTTAAAGCGTAAATTTTATTCCCTATGATTACTCAAAAAGGTATGGAAATGAAACTCATGGTGTTATGACTCTGCATGAAAAAAAAAATAGATATAATGAAAAGCCTAACTTTAACTTTTTAGTGAATTATATGCTAAATAAAAACAGTGCAATCTTCAATTTTAACTCTGCAACTCAGAAGTAAAATGCAATCTTTCTCTAAATGTGCTAAGCTAATGATAAAGGTTCCAAGACAAAAATACTAGCCAATCAAAAATACCTATTTTTTTGTATTTTCATTGTATTAAAAAGAAAATGCATGGACTAATAAGCAACTTGATATATAACTTCTACTATGTATAAAAGAAATCACTCGAGCAGAATACCAAGAAGCTAAGCAGACAACCCAACTACCAAGGACAAATAAAAAACGGAAAACAAAGAGAAAGACGTCACCCAAAAATTCAACTCCAAACAAGTTTCCTGTCATCCCAGATAATCTCAATAGGCACCACAGAGACCTAAGAAGGCTCAGTGATCCTCAAAACCTACCCATCAGTCACTAAATCAAGCAAGCAAGCAAGGGGAAGTGGTATACGTGATTGTTCAAGAGAAAAGGGTGTATATACACTTCTTGCAGTGGGACAACAAGCATGTATACGCGGTTGTTAGGGAAAAAAGGGTGTATATCTTTTAAAACAAGGCTAGGGAAGGGTAAAAGGATGAAAAACTCAGACCTAGAGTGAACATAATCTGTCCAACTATGATACGACAAGAAACACAAAGGAAAAAGAGAAATGTAAGAAGAAAAAATACTTCAACCCTTAGAAGGATGATCTAGCCCCAGTGGAGTCGCCAATTCTGTTACAAGGGAAAAAATATTTATGGCCAAGGGTAAACCACCACAGACAGGTATGACTGCAGAAATCAACTCAATTCCAACATGTGCTATATAAAAAAATGTGCAATATGAGGAAGAATCTGACCTCGATCCAATCGTTTGATGTCGTTCCACCATTGAGGACTTTGACCCAAAGCTTTACACCTGAAAGAAGTTCTCAACAAACAAGTGATGCAAGTATATAGTGACAATATATAAAATGAGTTAGCACATCAGATAGCACAATACATTAATAAACATTACAAACATTCCCATGGATAATAATCATATATTTTCAAGATATCAATAGGACAGGAAAGGAGTATTTCTCTTAATAATCGATCAACAAAAGTATCAACATTACAGATTTCTATGTTGGCACGGTTCGAAACCAAGAAACCAAGTTCCTTCCAACTGGGTCTCCACCACTTTAATCCTCCACCAAAGGAAAGATCATAGAAAAGAGGTAATGAGGTCCTCTCAATAATAAGGAAAGAGCTTGGGGGCTGAACACTATGTTCAGACTTGAGGGACAAAGGGATGCAGACTCAATATGAAGTAATTTCTCCAGAGTAACTTTGCTCTCAAAGTTGAATGCTTTCTCCTATTTTTCCATAGCTCAAAATTGTGCTCTTATAGCCACCAGAATGCAACTAAAGGGCCGAGTCAGAACATTTCTAGTATATGGAAGGCCAAAGATCATAGATCTTTTGTCGTGACATGGAAACCTAACCTCATTTTGTATTTTTTGGCACAAATCCTGATATACGCGATCTGTAGTGGAGCAACAAGCGTATACGCACCTTGCAAAGCAGTTAGGGAGCATATATGTGCAAATATATATATTTTTGGCTCTGGATTTATCAAAAAGGGGTTGATAAGTCTGCATAGGGAAATGGAAAAAGGCCCTCTATGCAAGATAGCAATGGTGAGGAAAATCTTGCTATAACAACTGATCATTTAGTGAATGACTAGTTATACCGATTAAATGTTATATAGTAAATATTGTTAATTAATGGTATGTTAATAACCCAACTATGATTTAGACTTGCTCACTTGATACTCTTTTTAGTAATAAATTAGATTGGTGTACGTGGACTTAATTGTAATTAGACTTGTTGATTTTTATATTAATTTGGAATTGTAATTTATTGACTAATCGAAATTAACTTACTATTAGATTAGTAATCGATGTTAAATTAGATGGTCAGCTGATGAATTTAGACATGATTAATGGTTGGGTTGTTGACGAAGTCATGTATTGGCTCGAGCTCTTCCTTGATTGTATTCATCTGCCTCTGTCGCCCTGTTGAGTGGGGTATGGGTGTAGTCTCGTTGTCAGTCGTTTCATCCTAGCACGTCAGATTTATCTAGAGTCCTCGTTCCAGATAGGATGTGTGGTGCCAAGGTTATTGACGCATCTATCATATGGGGATGGCATGATTCCTGAGGAGGGGATCATGGCGTGCCTCATTGGAGAGTGTCAAACGAGAACTTGGCCGGAGTTGGTACGTTTTGTGTGAGTGTTGTTGAGCGATGTAAGTTGTTTTGGTGCATGGGTCGAACACATTCATGCATTGGGTTTGCGTGCCTTAAGGTTCTAGTCTTGTTCGTCAACGTTGTTGTGTCAGGAAGGGAAAGTTGTCCCTTAGTGTGTAGGAGTGTCTTGTTGCATTGGGTAGGTAGTCGTTACTCCTTGTTTCCCTACGCATGTTTCACCCAGTTGTTGTTGTGCCATTTAGTGGAGTCGTATATGCCTGTTGCCTAGGTAGCATGCTTCTATTCGTCATATGTGGTGTGGTTAAGTTGTTGTCATCATTGCCTTCTTGCCTCTTATTTCTTTAAAACAAAAAAAACAAAAAAAAATTCTTCGCCTGTGGCAGTAACGAAGGGGTTGTTACATTTGGTATCAGAGGGAGTTTCAACCCGCGACTTGGGATCACTACAACTTTCATTGATATGATTTGATTATAATGTTGCTAATTAAGTTGACTTGTATTCATGCAGGTAATCATGGTTAGAGGATGCTATGGAGGCAAATGAAGGGGTGCTAGGGGTGGAGGCGTAATGCCTCCAATAGCATCCTCTCATGAGGGGTCTAACCCCCAGGGAGACAAACAGGTTGTCGGGCAGGAGCATATAGAAATAGGTGATGTGTTTGGAATGATGAGATCTTTTGAGTGCATGTCTGAGGCACTGATTAGACGTTTGGACAAAGATGAGGCCAAAGCGTTGGCACCCCCCGAGGGTCCACCGTACGCTCTATTCGGTACTGGTAGCATTCACCGTGAGCTCGAGAAGGTTAAATTTCCCAAGTTCTTTGGTGCCCTGGACGGCGCATTCGCCGAGGCATGGTTGGAGAGTATGGCGATGTGATTTTCACTTCGTGACTATACCTCCAACATGAAGGTCCACATGACAGTATTTCAATTGAAAGGAAACACTATTATATGGTGGAAGATGCTCCTACCACAATTGAACATGGTTGTCGAAGACGTGTCATGGGAACTGTTCAAGGAACGGTTCCGAGAGAGGTACCTATCAAAGGAATTCATTGAGCGTCAACTCAATGAGTTCAACACCTTACGACAGGGTGGTTGTACGATGCCCGAGTATGAGGCCCATTTTATGGAGCTGCTCCAGTATGCTCTGCATCTTAACACTAAGAAAATTAAGGTCAACAGGTTCGTATTCGGCCTTAATGGCAGAATATGTGCAAATGTTAGGATTCTAATGCCTCAAACCTTGAATGATGTCATCCAGAAGGATCTCATAGCATAGGATGAGCTTATCAAAGGGGGTCATAGAAGGACTCCAACGAGACTAGTAGGGTAGGTGTTGTCTTGTTCACAACAACATCAAACACCAACCAGACATACGCCAGGATATTATGTCTTCTAGAGGGGATCCACTTTCACTACACCTTAGTGACCGACACCTCAACAATGGACACCTTATCGGGGACCACAACATCAGTAGGAATGTTGACCGCAGCAACAACAGTTTAGGCTTGTTCAACATAATAAACTAGGATTCCAAGCCAGTGGGCCATCATCTTCTACTTCGGGTACTAGGACTACTGGACCGAAGAAGGGGTGTTGGACGTGTGGGGAGCCACACTACCAGTGCGACTACCTTGTGGAGAGGACTAGAGCATATGGATCATCCAGACCCATTACCGTGGGAGATTTGGGCAAGGCCCATCGGATTCATGTAGCAGTGAATAACAACCAGGCAGAGCACCAGTTGATTGTTCTCGAGACGACAGGTACCATCACTGACCAGACACTTAGTATTTTGATAGATCCCGGTTCTACTGAGAGTTTCATTTCGGGTGCAATGATAAAAAGGATTAAGGTAAAGGCAGTTGAATAGGATGATTTTAGCTTCGTAGAGATGGCTTCGGGAGCCAAACAAAAGTTGGAGGAAAGTTTACGGGTTGTACCCTTAACCTAGGAGAGTTTGTCACCAGGGCCAACCTGTACGTCATGATCTTAGGATCTTATGACGTCGTGATTGGTATGGACTGGTTGGAATCGCATGAGGCGATACTCAACTGTAATACCAAATGGTTGATATTGGTCGATGATGAGAGACATAGATGAGTTATTGTAGGTCGGAACCAAGGAGTTTTCTTGAGGTTCATCTCTTCCTTGCAGCTACGGAAGAGCATGCGCAAGGGGTGTAAGCTTTATGTGATCCTTGCATTAAACGAGAAGGGAGTAGCGGAAGGTATAGAACACCTTTCGATGGTGAGAGAGTTTGCAGACGTCTTTCTAGAGGAGTTACTTGGGATGCCGCTGGAGAGGGAATTGGAGTTTACTATAGACCTAAAAAAGGGGACTGAACCGATATCTAGGACACCTTATCGGATGTCAACCATGGATTTACAGGAGTTGAGAATGCAACTGAAAGAATTGTTGGACCTGGGATTGATACATCCAAGTGTGTCACCATGGGGTTTGCCTGTTATTTTCATACGAAAGAAGGATGGGTCTAGGAGGCTCTGCATTGACTACCGTCAATTAAACAAGGAAACGATCAAGAATCAATATCCATTGCCGAGGATAGATGATTTGTTTGATCAGATGAAGGGTGTGAAGGTGTTCTCAAAGATCGATTTGTGATCAGGGTATCACCAGTTACGGATCAAGGAGGATGATGTCCCTAAGACTGCCTTTAAGACAAGGTTTGTACATTACGAGTTTATTGTTTTACCGTTTGGGCTGACAAACGCCCGAGGGGTATTTAGGAGTTTGATGAATGGGGTGTTCCACGAGTACTTGGATAAGTTCGTCCAAGTATTTATTGATGATATTTTGATTTACTCTCAGACAAAAAAGGAGCATGATGAGAACTTGCACTTGGTACTACAGTGTTTGCGAGAGCACAAATTGTATGGGAAGTTTTCCAAATGCTCATTTTATCAATCGAAGATTCACTACTTAGGGCATGTCATCTCCAACAAAGGTATCATCGTGGATCCAACAAAGGTCGAGGCTATTATGGAATGGCCTGTGCCAACGAATGTCCCGAAAGTGTGTAGCTTCATGGGTTTAGAAGGATACTATCGATGATTCATTGAGGGATTTTCGAAGATAGAAAATCTAATCATGGAATTGTAGAAGAAAAACAAGAAGTTTGTTTGGACCGATAAATGCACAGAATAATTTTGGAGGCTCAAGGAGCTATTGACAACAACACTGATACTAAAGGTCGCTGATATGGACACAGACTTCTTAGTGTGCATTGACACATCCAAGGAAGGTTTAGGTGGAGTCTTGATGCAAGACAGTCGAGTGATCACATACATCTCGAGGAAACTGAGAAGGAATGAGGAGAACTATGCGACACATGATTTGGAGTTGTTATCCATCATTTATGCCTTGAAGGTTTGGAGATACTACCTTGTTGGATGAAAATTTGACCTAAAGATGAATCACTATGGACTACAACACATCTTTATGCAAAGCGACCTGAACGTACGACAACAACATTGGTCAGAATTACTTAGTGAGTACGACTTCGAGATTACTTACATAAAAGGAATAGTGAATCGAGTGGCAGATTCATTGAGTCGAAGACCACACATCTTTTGAGTGTTGCCTCTTCAGACGAATATACGTGATAAGATTCTAAATTTACAGCATGACGATGACTGGTACAAAGAGGTTGAGGGTTTTATCGGACAAAACACAATGATGGTACCAAAATTTGAAGGATTTACATTTGACAACGATGGATTATTGAGGTTTAAAAATTGGATTTACGTACCACCAAACGACAAGTTGAGGATGTTGATCCTAAGCGAGGCTCATAGAGCAGTATACATGGCTCACCCAGGAGTCACAAATATGAGGGAGGAACTTAAACCCTTATTCTTTTGGAAGGGAATCAAGGCAGACATAGTCAACTATTTGGCCAGATGTCTAGAATTTCAACAGGTAAAGGCTGAACATAGACACCTAGCAGGATTACTACAACCACACGCTATTATGAAATCGAAATGGGAGGTTATTTCGATGGATTTTATTGTTGTATTTCCACTGATGGAAAGGAGACACGACTCTATTTTTGTATTAGTAGACACTCTAATGAAGAGTGCTCACTTTATTCCTGTGCGTACGACTTATCAGGCACCTGACATAGCTAGATTTTTCATCACTGAGATTGTGAGGTTGCATGGTGTGCCTAAGAGGATTATATCTGATCGAGGATCAGTGTTTAATGGATGATTTTGGACAAGTTTCCAAGAGGCCTTGGAAATCCAACTTAACTTTAGTACTGCGTATCACCCGGAGACTGATGGGCAGACCGAACGAACGAACCAGACCTTGGAGGACATGTTGCGCATGTACGTGATGGACCAACAAAAGCATTAGGAAGAATTCTTTCCACTGGTGGAGTTCGCTTATAACAACAGTGACCAAAGCACCATTAAGATGAAGCCTTTCGAGTTTCTTTACGGGTGACCATGTCAGACGCCTTTGAGTTGGGATCGGCTTGAGGATAGGGTATGATGCAGGAGCATCGCCCATGACAAGCGAGCCAGCATGGAAGACAATGAACAGCTGGACAATTCCAGCTGAAACTTTTTGAATTTTCATCAAAGATGATGTGCCAATGTACAAATGAAGCATTTATGAAAAAGCACCTTTTGAATATTGTATTGGACCTTGAGCGATTCGCTCTCATCCTTAGTAGATAGGAGGCATTTAATCTAGTTAATGCAGGTAGATAGAATTTATTTCTAGATTAGACAGTTTTTGATGGAAGGAGGGAAAATGGATATAGACACCCTCATTGTACATTGTAACATAGGTAAGTAGGAATTAGAAGAGGAAGAGGAAGAGGTAGAGGAAGAGGAAGAGGTGGAGTAATTACATGCTTCACATGTGGGAAAAATTGGCACAAGTCATTCGAGTGTCCAGAGAAAAAGAAAGATGAAGGAGAAAATCACATTGCCGAGGCACAGAGGCGATATGTTGAGGCGGAATACGCTGAAGGTGGAAGATCGTTGGTGATGCAAAAAGTCCTTTTGACACCAAAGAAAGAAGTGGAAAGTTCAGTCCAAAGGACCAGACTTTTCAGAACAGCTTGCAAGACCAAGGATAGAGTGTGCAAGGTCATTGTGGACAGCGGTAGCACTGATAATCTCGTTTCAACCAAGATGGTAGAAAAGTTGGAGCTGGAGACGACTGATCATCCAAGTCCATACAAAGTTTCATGGCTACAGAAGGGACATCAGGTAAATGTCACTAAACAGTGTTTAGTTGAATTTAAAATTGGAGGGTATAATGATAAAATACTCTGTGATGTTATCCCTATGGATGTATGTCATTTATTGTTGGGTAGACCATGGCAATATGATAGAAATGTGATTCATGATGGGAGGATGAACACATACACCCTGGAGAAGGATGGGAGAACTCATATGTTGCATCCAATTGAGGATAAAGAGGTGAAGCTGGAAGTGAGCAATAAAGTACTTCTCATGAGAGGGAAGGAACTTATTACGGAGGTGAAGAAGAAGGAAGATCCACAATTCTTTGTGGTTAGGAAACCAAAATTCGTTTTGACCAGCACAAGAGTGGACGATTTGCCAAGAGAAATTCAGGAACTGCTGGAAGAGTTCGCTGACATCATGGTAGACGAATTATCTCATTCGTTGCCGCCAATGAGGAGTGTGAGTCACCATATAGACCTCATACCAGGAGCTAGTTTGCCAAATAAGGCCGCGTACAGTTTGATGCCATAGGAGAATGAAGAGGTTAAGAGGCAGGTACAGGAGTTGCTAGACAAAGGATTGGTCAAGGAAAGTTTAAGTCCGTGTGTCGTTCCAACGGTACTCAGTCCAAAGAAAGATGGAGGCTAGAGAATGTGCACCAATTCCAAAGCCATTAACAAGATAACCATCAGGTATAGGTTTCCATTGCCACGCATGGATGATTTGATGGACTGCTTGAGCGGAGCAAATTTTTTTTCAAAAGTTGATATGAAAAGTGGATATCATCAGATTCGCATGAGGGAAGGCAATGAGTGGAAGACAACCTTCAAAACCAACGAAGGGCTATACGAATGGCTAGTCATGCCATTTGGCTTGACGAATGCACTGAGTACTTTTATGAGGTTAATGAATGAAGTCCTGAGGGAATTCATCGGGAAGTTTGCCATTGTTTATCTGGATGATATATTGATTTTAAGCAAAACAAGAGCAGAACATCCGAAGCATTTAGCTGCAGTAATGAAGAAACTACAGCAGGAGAAGTTGTTGATTAACATAAGGAAATCCTCGTTTATGAAGACAGAACTCATTTACTTGGGATTTGTCATATCGGTGAATGAATTGAAGATGGATCCAGATAAGGTGGAGGTAATTAAAAATTGGCCATCACCGAGAAATGTTTTCGAGGTGAGAAGTTTTCATGGACTAGCTAGTTTCTACTGGAAGTTCATTAGGAATTTCAGTGGGATTAGCGTAGAGATGATGGACACAGTCAAGAAAAGACATAAATATTTTTATTGAACTGAAGAGGCAGAGAAAAGTTTCAATCTGTTGAAACGGAAGATCACAGAACAACCGGTTTTGGTGTTGCCGGATTTTAAAAAAACGTTCCAGGTAAAATGTGATGCAAGCGGGTTTGCCATAGGAGAGGTCTTAAGTCAATATGACAGACCAATTGCATATTTCAGCGAGAAGCTGAATGAGGCAAAAGAGAAATATTCCACATACGATAAGGAGTTTTATGCCATCATCCAGGCATTGAAGAAATGGAGGCACTATTTGATTCCGAAGGAATTTGTTTTATATAGTGATAACCATGCATTGCAATTTGTGAATCAACAGGAAAAGTTGAATCAAAGGCATGTTAAATGGGTTGAATACATGCAGAATTTCACATTTGTGATTAAACATATTTCTGGTACTGCTAACAAAGTTGTTGATGCTTTGAGCAGGAAGTGTTTGCTGTTGTAGGAGTTCAAAGTCAAGACGCTAGGTTTTGATGATCTCAGAGACATGTATGCAGGTGATCCAGACTTTAAGGAAGTGTACGGAGCAGCTGAGAACCCAATTCTTAGAGACAGAAGCTAGTGGATAGAGTAGGTGATCCAGGACAGATTGTTGTTCAAAGGCAATCAATTATGTATTCCAAATTGCTCCATGAGGGAGAATCTGCTGAAGGAAAAACACAGTGGAGGCTTGGCAGGACACTTAGGTCATGACAAGACATTCATGAAGCTGAGAAAGTCATACTTTTGGCCAGGGATGCGAGCAGAGGTCAAGAGGTTTGTGGATAGATGCATAATCTGCCAGCATTCAAAGGGAAGGAAGAAGAATGCGGGTTTTTATCAACCATTGCCCATACCTGAGAAGCCGTGGGATGAAATCAGCATGGATTTCGTATTGGGATTACCAAGGACGCAAAGAGGACATGATTTAGTCTTTGTGGTAGTCGACGGGTTTTCCAAAATGGCACATTTTATCCCATGCCAGAAAACTAGTGATGCGACTCACATCGCAAATCTGTTTTTCAAGGAGGTAGTTAGACTTCACGGCTTACCCAAAAGAATAGTTTCAGACAGAGACACGAAATTCATTGGACATTTCTGGAGGACACTCTGGAAGAAGCTGGGGACTAACTTCTTTTTTAGTTCAGCTTATCATCCTTAGATGGATGGACAAACAGAGGTGGTGAACAGAAGTCTGGGAGACTTGCTGAGAACCTTGGTGACAGAACACCATAGCCAGTGGGATAATATATTACCGTAGGCAGAGTTTTCATACAATGATTCAATGAACAGAAGCACAGAAAGAAGTCCATTTCAAATTGTATACGACATGCAGCCGAGAGGAGTTTCTAAACTAAGGGATTCATAACAGATGATAACTAAGAGCGCAAGTGCTGAAGAATTCGCAGAGGCGATGAAAGAACTTCACGGTCAGGTGAAGGAGCGACTGCTGAAATTGAACCAAGAATATAAGTGCAGAGCCGATAAGCGGAAGAGACAACTTTAGTTCGATGTTGGTGAGTTAGTTTTGGCACATTTGAGGAAAGAAAGGTTCCCGAGGGGAACATACAATAAACTAAAAATGACGAAAATCGGGCCATGTAAGGTCTTGAGGAAATTGGGAGAAAATGCTTATGAAATTGAGCTACCGGATGGGATCGGAGTATCTCCGATATTCAATGTCGCAGATTTATACCCATATAAACTTGAGGAGACTGAAACAAGTGATGAACAGCCAGAGGTTCAGTGGCAGAAGCAGATGCCAGTTGCAGAGAAGCCACAAATGGAGCAAATACTGGATACACAAGTAGGTAAGAAGACCAGAATGAAAGATTACTTTGAATATTTGGTCAAATGGAAGGGTCATCCAGTTGAAGATGCCAGCTGGGAGACTGAAGCAGAGATACAGAAGCATGGATAGACCATGCAGGAGCTCATGGAAAGGAGCCCATGAAGTTTTTCAAGTGAGGGAGTATGATGCAGGAGCATCGCCTACGACAAGTGAGCCAACATGGAAGACAATGAACAACTGGACAAGTCCAGCGGAAACTTTTTGAATTTTCATCAAAGATGATGCGCCAATGTACAAATGAAGAATTTATGAAAAAATGCCTTTTGAATATTGTATTGGACCTTCAGCGATTCGCTCTCACCCTTAGTAGATAGGAGGCATTTAATCTAGTTACTGCAGGTAGATAGAATTTATTTCCAGATTAGACAGTTTTTGATGGAAGGAGGGAAAATGGATATAGACACCCTCATTGTACATTGTAACATAAGCAAGCAAGAATTAGAAGAGATAAGATTATAAGCAGGAAGCACATAGGAGAATAGCAGAGAGCTGTAGAAGAACATCCATGTACAGATCTTGAATTAATAGGAGAAATTGATTCAAATTCATGGTTTTATGTTTCTCTGTGTGTGTGTTGATTATATGCTCATGAATGTTTGTTTTCCTGTTATGCATTTGCTTTGATATACTATGCATATGATTTCATGGTTGAAGTTTGAAATATGGAAGGAAGAGGGAATGAGTTTCAATTGTTTCTTTGCTTGAGCAAGGATTCCTGCAAGGAGTGCAGTCGAAACATCTGCAAGGAGTGCGTTGATGGAGGTTCAAGTAGTCTAACTCTTGTTCTCGTTCACCCAGAAGTGAAAGTGGGTTGCTAGAGCCATGCAAGGAGTGTGCAGGTGGAAGGAAGTCTCAGTTGTGAGTCTGAGTAGAAGCTTTGGAGGACTGTTGTTGCAGGCATGCGCAGAGTCAAGGAAAGCTGAACACTTGAAGTGTTAGCAGGTTGTCGCAAGGAGTGCAAGCAAAGGGTTCCATTTTTTAAAAAGAGACTGAGAAGCTGGATAAAGCTCAAGAGGAGCAAAGCCTTCAATCCTATTGAAGAACTGCACAGGAGGTTTCATGTCAAGAAATCCTCAAGGAGGGAGGAGAGACGGTCAAGATCTTGTGAAGAGGGTTTGTGAAATCCTGTCAAATGTCAGATCCATCAGAAGTAGCAAGGAAGTTATGGTCACACCAGGAGTTTAAGCTCAGGACACCGTGAGCCGTTGGATTATCATTTGGTTACCCGTTAACCGTCTGATTGGACAGAAGCTGCACAGGGTTTAAGTCCGTGTGGACATCGAGGTTTCAGAAGTTAAGAAGTTGGAGACCTTTCAAGTCTCGAAACACCGACGGAAATCCTAGCCATTGATTTCGGTAGGACACGCGTCAAGAATCTGGAGAGGGGTTGGGGTTCGGCATATCGTGAACTCTGGAGACATAGAACTTGTTTGTTACAGGTATGAACTAACTGA
>SNQJ01S0042311.1:19822-31999 GCA_010110895.2 Picea sitchensis | reverse complement strand
ATAATGAAGGGAGTATAAGGAGGAAGGATCTCTTCTGTTTTACGTAATGTTACGCTGCAGAAATCTAAACTTGACTGACTTAACTTGTGGGAGTTGGGATACCCAACTCGGTGAGGATTGGTAGCTCAGCCTTGTGAGGCGAGCTGGGAGCTAGTTGATCCTCTGGTTAGTGTGTGTGTCCCCTTTGCGGCTCAGGGGGCTAAGGGGGAATAAGAGTACCACTAAAGTTGGCTGGGAGGTACCAGTGAAGTCTCGCTGGTCGGAAAGTGGGAGTTGCATGGAGCGCGGGGGACATCAACTCACAACGGGTGATTAGGCAACAGTACGCTTTGTTTGTTTCTGTGTGGTAAATTGTTAGTATGATTTATGCTTCAGTTTTGTATGCTTAATCAAGTAAAAGAATATGATATTCTTAGCGTTATAGATGATGACCGAAATTCCCCCCCCAGCCTTAGCTTGATGATGATTGATTTCCCATCACCTCGATCTTTGCATGTCTTGACCGTCCTGAGGTTTATTGATTGCGTTGACTACGGTTTATTTTTTCCCTCGTCCCTAGCTCATCAGTCCACACCTAAGTAGTCGGCCAGGAGCCTGATCTACGATCGTCGCTTTGGTGTTAATATCCCTATGGATCTCAACGACCTGCTTTTTTGTGTGTGGATGATGAGTGAAGGATGTTCCTACCAGTCATCTACCCTTGTTGGTTGTTCCTGTTGACTATGGTCATGGAGTTTCTGGTGAACATTTACCTTGTGCCTTGTACATATTTGTTACCTGCATTTTACTTCTGCACCTAAAATCATTCAAAGGGATTTTGCCTGCGGTTTCCCTCATGTTGATGGTCCTTACCCTCGCTTGGCCTATAATTTTTTTTTTATGCTTTTAATTCATTAAAAATCGAATTATCGATCCCTGTCTGCTTTTTTTTTTGCTTGGGGCTGTGATTTTTTTTATGCTTTTAATTCATTGAAAAGCGTTTTTTTTTATCACTGTCTACGTTTTGTTTGGTATCCCTGTCTACATTTTTGTTGGGTACCCTAGGCAAAGGAAAAATGAATTCCTTATCCCTAGTTGCCTGCTTCTATGTAAATGGTGTAAAATAGAATTTCGTTGACAAATTTTGAGTATTGAAGAAGTCTACGTTGCCCATTGCTTAACATGTGTTGTTTTTTTTTCAAATCTTATCCACCCGGTTATTGCTACATGCCTGTCGAAAGATGCACATCCATATCTCACCTTGCACCTCCTCAAACTAAGCTATAATTATGAAGCCTGTATCTTCCCTGCTTTTATCAACAGCCGGTCTAAGATGGCTCTGGTCAACACAAATGACTCCCTCCTACTCTGATATTATTGATCGTGTTCATTGTATGTTAGCCAATGCTATGCAGGTACATTGAATAGTCATTATAGCGAATGTTGTGTATAACGAATGTTTATTGTGTAGCGAATATTTATTGTAGCAAATGTTTATGTGTTATAACAAATCCCTTTTTTTTTTTTACTTATGGGCATTTTTAATCAAATTATTAATCTCAACAAACTTATGTATCCCTTCCTGCACAAATTGTGTTGATTTTATTATTGTCAATTAATGACCACAAATTGATGTTAAGTAGCACAACAAATTGCCTTTAAGTTGATTCAGTTTTTTTGTTGGTTGACCACGTTTTTCCCCTTAATTTCTATCTGTGTCATTGCTGGAATGACCACGTCTTGCCATTTAATTTTGAGTGCGTTGTGGTTGAATGGGCTCAAATTGCCACCATTTTTGTACTGTGTTTGTTGATGTGTGTACCGTGATTTCTTATTTACTGTTGACGGTGAATAATAAATCCATTATTGTGCCTTTGTACAACGTTCCCACCTGTATCCTTGAAGGAGTGTTAGATTAGTTGACTGTGTTGTTGTTTAATGCCCATGACTGTGGTTTTTATTTTTCTTTGCTTTTAAATTCGTTGAATTCGTTGACAGGGAGATGCTCTTGGAGTGAAATCAAAATATTTCTATTGAGCCTGTGTTATGCTAATTCTCAGTTAAGTGGAAAGAAGGGTATTTATTGTGTCTTCAATATAATTAATGGTAGTCACGAAATGCATTTGATGACAAGGCTAGTTGTATCCCTAAATTCACTGCGTCCTTCTCTAATGACAATGCGTTTATGTAATACATTTGATTAAATGTTATATATATTTGACTGTATTTGATTAACTGTTATATATTTGACTGTATTTTTGATTAAATGTTTTGGTTATATCTAATTGTACTTTCAATGTTTATATTGATTAAATGTTATATTTTCCAGGCAATACTATAATAGTTATAATGATTAAACGATACATATTTTCAATCAAAAGATTGTATTATTCTATTAGGTTTTCATGCCTAGCCTCTGATCCTTTATTTACTGATCATTTAGTGAATGACTAGTTATATCGATTAAATGTTATATAGTAAATATTGCTAATTAATGGTACATTAATAACCCAACTAAGATTCAGAATTTCTCATTTGATACGCTTTTTAGTGTTAAATTAGATTGGCGTATGTGGACTTAATTGTAATTAGACTTGTTTATTTTTATGTTAATTTGGAATTGTAATTTATGGACTAATTGAAATTAACTTACTATTAGATTTGTAACCGATGTTAAATTAGATGGTCAGTTGACGAATTTAGACGTGATTAATAATTGGGTTGTTGACTAAGTCACGTATTGGCTTGATCTCTTCCTTGATTGTAGTCATCTTCCTCTATCGCCCTGTTGAGTGGGGTATGGGTGTAGTCTCCTTGTCAATCGTTTTTTCCCAGCGCATCGGATTTATCTAGAGTCCTCAGTCCAGATAGGATGTGTGGTGCCAAGGTTATTGATGCTTCTTTCATCTGGGGACGACATGATTCCTGAGGAGGGGATCATGGCGCGCCCCATTGGAGAGCATCAAATGAGAACTTGGCCGGAGTCGGTGCATTTTGTGTGAGTGTTGTCGAGCGATGTAAGTTGTTTTGGTGCATGGGTGGAACACCTTCATGTGTTGGGTTTACGCTCCTTGAGGTTCTAGTCTTTTCGTCAACGTCGTTGTGTCAGGAAGGGAAATTTGTCCCTTAGCATGTAGGAGTGTCTTGTTGCGTCAGGCAGGTTTTCGTTCCTCCTTGTTGTCCTACGCATGTTTCACCCAGTTTCCGTTGTGCCAGTGAGTGGAGTCATAGATGCTTGTTTCCTGGGAAGAGAGCTTTTGTTCGTCGTCTGTGGTGTGGTTAAGCTATTTTCATCATTTCCTTCTTGCCTCTTAAAAAATTTACTTCTCCCATGGCCGTAACGAAGGGGTTGTTACACCCATGAAAAACTCTACATAAAAGTGTCTATCAAAGTAATGAGGAACCTCATATTTCTATGACAACTTCCCATATGCTGCCAAAAATATATTATAAATATGTCCTGCTATGTTGGGGTGCTTAAAATATTGAACCTTCAACATCTTTTGCTTTGGCCCGTCTTTGAAATTGAACATAGAAATTGCATCTTCTTTTGAAACTCTACTTTTTACTACTTCCCATTTATCAGGGCCCATCACCTCCTACTTTTGTCTCCTCATCAAATCGATAAAACTGTCAGTCGTTGGCCCCATCTTTTGATATGCATCCATAAAGTTATGCAATGAATGAAAAACAATCTCCAATCTTTGCTTACTCTCTCAAGGGAGATCCAAGCACCTCAAATCATTTTCTAGGCTATTTTTAACACCTGAGCATCGTTCGAGGGTCATTTCTTTAGTAAACGCTTCCCAAGGAAGCTCATCACCAACATCTGAGGGATAGGTGGATGTAGGCGTGTAATCTTCTATTTCTAGATAACGCCCCCTGAATCCACCTTCACCCTCTTCACCAACATTGAAATCTTCATGATAACCACTCTCTCTTTCATTATCTTCCCTTGCATTAAACTGATCCTCTACACATACACATTTGAAAGTAATTACAACATTTAACAAAAACATAATTTAATATAAAAAATTAAAAAAAAACATATATAAAACACACACACACACACACACACACACACACACACAAAACATAAACATAAATACAAAAAAAAAATACCTAACATATTTTCTTGTTGTGGTGTATTCCCTACATTATATAGTGTTGGAGGAATGTGCAACCTATCTAAGAAATCTGCATCCATAACACTATTTAGAGCACATTCTCGGGATGATCTATTCACAGATTCATTTGGTAATCTCCTCCTCTGACTAGATTTTCATTGGTCACTCAGAGTCTCTGTCAAATAAGGGGTTCCTCTTCTTCCTTCATTGGATATCCTAGAGTGTTTGCAAGGAATTTTTGGAGACTCTTGTCTCGACATCTCGCCTTGATATATATCCTTTTAAAATTCATGAATATGAAAGTTCATAAGTTATAGAAACATAAAATAGAAATATAATTTATAAAACAACTTGAAGGTATTTAATAATTTATTACAACTTCAAAGAATCAAAGACATATATTGAAAAAACTAACAACTATATTTTTTACTATGATGCTATATATAATGAACATGAAAATATTTAAATATAAAAAAAATGTAATGTGTAGAAGATAATCTATATCTATGTAAATTGTAGAAGGTAATTTTTAAGATAATCTATGTGTAACATAATTTAAGGGAAAAAAATATAGCTAGCTAAAACAAAATTATTTATTTTGATTTTTAAACATTAGCTACTTGTATGTTACAATCAACAAGACATTAAAAATTCTGATCCATAATCTAGTAGCCCAAAAACAATCACTGAAAAAACATTTACTTAGCTGAAATACAAAAAAGATTATTCTATCCGCTTAGATATATGCTCAGAAAAAGATTCAAGGGATCATTGATCAAACCCTTAGGGAAGATCGCATCATGACACTTGGAACAAATTGCCAAGAAGAACTTTTAGTGTAAAATATAAAAATACTAACCAACAACATACAAAAGGTGGCACCAACAATAGAAGAGGACAATGACAAGATACTGAGGGTGGAATTAGAAAGAGATGAGGAGGGCGACACCAACAAAAAAATGAGGAGGGTGACACCAGCAAGAAGAACCAGAAAACCCAAACATCAACCAAGAAGAGACCTGCAGCAAGATGGAAAATACCCTTAGGGGTCAGCGACAACAAGAGGTTGGAGAGGTAATCCTATGGTGGCTTAATACACCAAGAATAACTATCATAGAGGGGTCGTAGCCACTCACTTAACTAATTAAATAATTTAAGCAAATAATATTTTATAACATAAAATATTAATTGTTAAATCATAAAAATCAACAAGAAAAAAACAAGTCAAGGAGAGGGGATCCAAAGTCAAGGAAACTGACTTTATTTAGGAATAAGAAAAGAGCAAAACCAAAAACCCACACAACAAATAAGGGGGGCGTAACTCAAGCAAGGGGGGTTTCAAGACAAAGTCAACAAAGTAAGTTCTTATTTAATGACAGAATGTCCACATGATTCTCATGATATAACTTATAAGATTTTATCATCCCATCATACGAGGAAGATCAATGATGTGATCATGCCCTTCTTAACTTCTCCTAGGTCTCATGGACCATCCTGAGAGGGAAGAGGGTCACACATTATCTCGGCAAGTGGTACTTAACCAAGAAACAAAATAAACCAAAAACCAAAAACCCACAAAAGAGTTAACTATGTGAGAGGTTTCTAGATTTTTCACAGATGAATACATAGAAAAATAAAAGTGAGAGAATCATTTTGAAGTAATTCAAGAAATTAATACAAGATTTTTCACGTATTTTGTTAATTTCCACTCTTTATCAAACTCAATCGTTAGGTGAGTGATTGTGAGAATCTATATTACACTTAAAAATTATCAGAGGTTTGTCCATGTTCAGGTCTATCCCTATACATGGACATTCCTGAAGTCGACCCTATCCATGTACATGCCCAAATTCGACCCTGTGCATGTATAGGGATAGGCCCGATTTCGAGCATGTCCATGTACATGGACATGGCGAATTCGGCCCTATCCACCTCCTATAACACAAAACATGTAAACAATTGAAATTTTAATTAATTTGGGAATAGGTTGAGAATTACCCGAAACCTGAACATGAAAATATTTAAATATGAAAAAAATGTAACATGTAGAAGATAATCTATATCTGTGTAAATTGTATAAGGTAATTTTTAAGATAATCTATGTGTAACATGTTAAAATTTAAAGGAAAAAAATATAGCTAGCTAAAACAGAAATATTTATTTTAAAATTTCTAAACATTAGCTACTTGTATGTTACAATCAACAAGACATCAAAACTTATTATCCATAATCTGGTAGCATAAAAACAATAACTAACAAAACATTTACTTAGCTGAAACAAGAAATTAAGAGACTATGCTAGTTCCTAAATTTGAAACAAGGTGCACACTAATAAGCATTCAAGTAATGCTAGAGAGGAAATTTGTTGTTTAATTTTGCTTGGGACCACTCTTTCAAAATACATGTTATTGACACAAGAGATAGAGGAATGTTGAAGGGAAATAAAAGTAGCTAAATACTATTGAGGGAATATTGCAGCAGAGAGTGTTTCAAGTCCATCTGTTTTTGAAGACTAAGATTTAGCCTCCACTTCACCAAGACATCTTCCTTGGGAAATATTTTTTAAACACAGTCCATTATTTCCAAGTGTTGTTAATTGTTACTGTGAACACTAATTGGTTGGCCAATGGTTAATGATACATTTATGAAATTGTATGTTTTAGTCTGTTCTGAAACTATTAGAAGTTCCAGACACTAAATCATTTTTATTTTAATCGTGATTTACTTAGCCAATATCTCTTATCAGTTGTTGACTAGAGAGGTTTGGCAATATTTTTGGCACACCAAAGGTTTCACCTCAAATTCTCCAAATTGATAAAACTATTGCTTGACATAATATAATGTAATCATTTCCAAAATTTGGATCAAATTTTATCATAGATGGATATTGAATTCTCTATTTGTTGTTCTTTTAAAGTCTGAGAGATCTGTATGTTGTCTTAGAATATAGATAGGGAAAAATTTATCTATTTTCTATTTCATTCAACCTAGTTACAGAAGTATTATTATGAATTTACATCTTGGGATGTGTCTCAGGTAAATTTTGAGATTATAAAGTACAATTAATAAATATATGATCCAAGTAACTATATGAGTGGTTTCTTGTGCTTTTCAAGTCTTGGAGATTTGTATGTTGTCTTAGACTATGTAATATTCCAGATATAAAAAGTATGCAGAACAGAAATAAAATGCTAGAAATGGCAGATGAACAACAATATAACCAGAACAACACAATATGATATTAGAATAACACCAGAAAGAGAAATTTGATTACTAAGAGCAATGTCCACTTGCCTCTTCGAGGGGGAAACCTCTAGCAGAGCAGACTCTATTACAATAATATCCAAGACAAAAGTTCTCATACCCTTGACTACTATTTATACTAAATATATCTATCAAAAGAACCATCTAGAGGACGATCCTTCTAGAAGCAGAAGCTTCTATTAGGTCTTCTTACATTTGACTTATTATTCCTTATTTCTAGGCCTTATTAATATTGACCTTTATTACATTGGAATATATTATTTTACCTACGTTAGGGGTTAGGTCCCTAACATGTCCTCCCCCTTAAAAACAACCTTGTCCTCAAGGCTTGAGATGTGGAAATTGTTGCAAAATGGTAGTTGGTTCCCAAGTGGCATCTGTTGGGGTTGTATCTTTCCACTGGACTAACACTTCCTTGATGGTTTGCTGATGCTTGCGATGCTCATGTTGGTCCAAAAATGCTTGTGGTTGTAGCCAAATGGAGCTTTTTTCGTCCAACTCAAGAATGTTGGTTTGAGTTTGGCACTTAGTTCCAATCACCTTCTTTTAGCTGGAAACATGAAAAACATGATGTATCTTAGAATGACCAGGAAAGGATAACTTATAGGCCACCTATCCCACACACTTGAGAATGGTATAAAGACCATAAAATGTGGGCGCGAGTTTCTGAAAATGGTCATCCTTGAGAGAATTTTGATTGTAAGTTGCAGTCGAAGAAACACATGATCCCCTTCTGCAAATTAACATTCAGAGCGACCTTGATCTGCTTGTTGCTTCATGCTATTTTGGGCCATGAAAAAATTTTCTTTGAGGGTATGGAGAATAGCCTCTCAAACTATAAGAATTTGGTCAACTGCCTGGACCTTCGAGACACCTGGTAAATATGAGATAACTAAAGGTGGATTTTGTCCATATACCACTTCAAAAGGAGTCATGTGGGTAGTTGTATGGTATGAAGTGTTGTACCACCATTCAAGTAGTGGTAACCATTGAGCCCGCTGACTTTTCTTTTTCGAGGAAAAACACCTCAAATATGTTTCCAAACACTTGTTGACAACTTCAGTTTGACCATCAGTCTGGGGATGATAAGTTGTGCTAAGATGAAATTGGGTGCCTTGTAGCTTGAATAGTTCTTGCCAAAAATTGTTGGTGAAATTTGGGTCGTGATCAGAAACAATAGAATGTGGCATGCCATGAATCTTGAAGATCTGATCCATGAAAAGTTGAGCCACAGTGGATGATGTAAATGGGTGTTGAAGAGAACATAAATGAGCATACTTGGAAAGGCAATCAACTACCACCATGATGACTAATTTATTTCCCGATTTAGGTAAGCCTACAATAAAATCCATAGAGATATCCCACCAAATAGCAGGTGGAATCGGAAGCAGTTGTATTGTGCCATGAGATTTGACTATTTCTCCCTTGTTGCGTTGACACACATCGCATTCAGCCAAAAAATTACGAACGTCTTCTTTCATACCATCCCAGAAAAAAGAACGTTTAACCCTGTCATAGGTTTTGGTAAACCCAGAGTGCCTAGCTGTGGGTGTAGCATGAATCTCATAAAGTACCATGGATTTAAATTTTGACTGTTTACTTAAATAAAAACGACCTTTGTATCGAAGCTCATCATGGAGCCAAGAGTACCCTAGGGAAACTGGAGAATTAGACTGCAATTGTTGTATCAGATGTGAACTTTTGGGATCATGTAGGCATTCCTGGCGAATGGCTTGGATCCAATCTGGTATAATGAAGGAGAGAGAAAAAGGGACCCTTCATCTTCATATTTTTGGGAAACTACATCCGCATCCACATTTTCTTTGCCTTTATTGTAAATGATCTCTTAATCATATCCAAAGAGCTTAGTCACCCATTTTGTTGCTCCGGGGAGGAAATGCGTTGTTCCAAAAAATACTTGAGGCTTTGATGATCTGTCTTAATTTGGAATCATTGCCCCAATAGATAAGGGAACCAAAGATCAATGACATGTCGAATATCCAACATTTCATTTTCATATATTGATTTGCCCAAATTTCGTTCAGAAAGTTGTTTGCTGGTAAAGGCCAAAGGCTGACCCTCTTGCATAAGGACAACGCCAATTCCTTTCCCTGAAGCATCACATTCTAGGACAAAGGTCTTTGTGAAATCAAGAAGGGCCAGGAATGGAGTGGTGCACATGGCCATCTTCAAGGTTTGAAAATCCTGAGCAGTTATGGAGTCCAAGTGAAAGAATTCTTTTTAAGGAGTGAAATGAGAGGTGTTGCAATCTTTCTATAATTCTTAACAAACTTGCGATAATAACCTACTAAGACCAGAAATCCACACAAGGTTTTGAGATTCTTTGTGTGAGGCCAGTCTAGCATAGCTTCAATATTTTTAAGGTCCATGTTGATGTCATCCTTGCCAACAAGATGACCCTAGTACTCGACTTCCGAGGCACCAAAAGAACATTTAGATTGTTTCAGGAAAAGTTTGGTGCTGAGAGAGTAGATGGAGAACTCGATCCACATGAGCAAGATGGCATGTCCAGGTTTTGCTATAGATGAGGATATCATCAAAGAAAACTAAGACAAAATGATAGAGAAAAGGATGGAAGATGTGATTCATGAGGCTTTGAAAAGTGGAGGGGGATTACACAAGCTGAAGGGCATGACAAAAAACTCATAGTGTCCCTCATGATTTCTAAAGGCAGTTTTAGGAATTTTTCCCTCTTTCATATGGATCTGGTGGTAGCTAGAATGAAGATCAAGTTTTGTAAAGAACTGGGTGCACTCAATTCATCCAAGAGGTCATAAATGACAAGAATGGGAAATTTGTCTTTAATGGTGAGTTTATTGAGGGCGTGGAAGTCAGGACACATGTGCCAAGAACCTTATTTCTTAAGGACCATGACCACATGAGAAGAGTAGGGGCTCGTACTAGGGCGAATAACACCTGTGTTAAGTAGTTTTTGAACCATTTTCTCAATTTATTTTTTTTTGGGAAAAGGGGTGATGATAGGGATAGATATTGGGGGGAAGGCCTTCTGGGACAAGAGGAATGGAATGATCATGAACACCACAGGAAGGAGGGAGTCCCTGGGGAGTGGAAAAAACCACTTGATGTTTAGAGAGGATGGATTGGAGGTCCTACGACACATAGGGTGTCTTAGTTGCTTGTATGGCATGGAGTTGGGAAATAACGCCAGAATGACCTTTTTTGAGAAGATTTTCCATGCAATGGGTCAAATTAATGATCTCAGGGGAACCGATGGTGATGCCTTGGAACTTATATTGCTGGCCCTTTGGGTCGAATTGCATGGTTAATTCCTTAAAATCCATGAGAATGGGACCCAAAGTCCTTAGCCAGTCTGCACCCAACATAATGTCACAACCACCCATGGCGATAGCAAAATTATGAGATATCAGGTGGTAGTTGCCAATTTGGAGACACACATTTTCACAACGCCCTCCACATTTCATGGACCCGCCATTGGCAATCATGATTTGGAAATTATTGACGACATGGATATAGCAATTAGTTTCTTGGGCAATGTGGTGATGAATAAAATTATGGGTGATTCCACTATCAACAAGAATTATGACCTTCCTATGCTTGATGCATCCAATTAGCTTGAGGGTTTGGGGAGAAGAGAATCTAGTGAGAGAATTTAGGGAAATGACCAGTTCTACTTCGGGAGGGTCTGAGGGAGGGGTTAGGTTAGAGGTTTCAGGTGACACAGACATAAGGGGAGCTTCAACATACTCTTCTGAAACATCGTGCAATATGGCTATAAAAATCTTTTGTTCCTTACACTTGTGTCCTGGAAAATATTTTTCATCACAATTATAAAAAAGGCCTTTGAGTTGGTGTTCATCCATTTTGGCCCTGGTCAATTTTTGGATCTTTAGTGGAGTAGAAGAAGGAGTGGGATTTACTGGTTTAGTGCGAGGAATAAAGGGGGGGTTTTGGTTTTGAGAAGAGAATACCTGTTGTGATTCCTTATCCCTTTTAGTAGCATCCACCCAACTCTGAGGCCAAGCCATGAGGACATGGGCACAAATACCATCCTTGAGGCCACTGATAAAACATTCTTGAAGAAAAACATTAGACATTCCCTCTATATGAAAAGACAGTTGCTCAAAGAAGCTATAAAGTCTTCCACTATGCCATATTGTTTCAAATTTGTCAAACGACCTAAATGGTTGGTGTCAGTGTCAAAGCGTTCATAAAGCTCTGCCACAAAGTGTGTCCAAGCAACATACCCTTGACGGGCAATTTTTCTCCATTGCCACGATTGCCAACATTCTTGATCTAGATGGAGAACACCATACCAGAGTTTGGCCAAGTCATATGTAATGTCATACAAAGAAACATAATGTTCCATTTGAGTTACCCAACCAGTGGGATCTGAGCCATCAAATTTGGTCACATCCACACGTGGAAGGCGTAGGTCACGCTAAAAGTGATGGGACTAAAAATTATGGGAATGAGAGGAAGTTTCAACTTTGGTATGCAAAGGTGGGTCAGATAAAGGGGGATCTACAGGGATATGCATATTGGTGCAGATCATCGAAGCAAAAGATTCAAGCTGGGTAGTAATGTCTTGTTTGAGGTCTTCTTTGAGTTCCTCAATTGAGGCGACGATGGAGGAATGCATGTTTTTATTGATGGTGGCAATATTGGCACTGAGCTGTCTCACTTCTTGTTGGGTCTCTGTGAAATTATGAAAAGTATTGAAGCAAGCTTCCAAGTCTTGGCTACGGGTATGGGCCATGATGACGAGGGAACTGAAAAGGGCGGGTGGAGTCAAAAAATTTGCTGA
>SNQJ01S0042311.1:0-17104 GCA_010110895.2 Picea sitchensis | reverse complement strand
GGTGTTATGATGCTTACTGTTTACATTTGTTGAATGGTATGCTTACAGTTGTTTTATTTCTCTGTTTATGAAATTGTTTCAATGCTGTGTTGAGTGTGTGATTTCATGTTAATTATATGAAGTTTGATAGAGGGGAAGAATGAGTTTCAATTGTTTCTCATCCTGAGAGTTCCTGCAAGGAGTGCAGTGAGACATCCGCAAGGTGTGCATTGACAAGGGACTAAGTTTTATCTCAGAAAGATCAGGAGAGATACCGTTGTTCTCATATCAACAGAAGTGCATATGAGGCACAGAACTGTGCAAGGTGTGCACAGGCTAGTTGAAGCCTTAGAATTATTAGCTAAGGTGAAGGATTGAAGGACCACTATTGCAAAGAGTGCACAGGGTCGACGACCCAAACAACCAAAGGGTATTTGAGAGTTCGCCGCAAGGAGTGTGAGCAAGAACCCTTTTGGAAGGCTTGAGTTTGCAGGCGAAATCTCAGGAGAGACAATGCCTTTGAAGTGTTCAAAGGAATACGGGGAGAGAAATCATCACGCAGAAATTAAGTTCCAGTGGAAGGACGCTGAGTCAGTTTGGCTAGAGATTCTTGAAAAGTGAATCGAGTGGTCAGAATCCTTCATGGAGAACTCGCGAAGTCGCGAGGACCATAGGGTCCAGTGGAGCTGTATGGATGATGAGAGGCCTTCGTGAAGGAAGTCTAAAGTTGCAAGAGTCATTGGATCTTGCAGAGTTGCAAGGTGGTTAGAGGCCGGTGAAGCCCATCACCCAGGATGCAAGGATCGATATGAGCCGTTGATCTCATTTCAACCCACGTCGTTGGATCATTTCATGAACTAGGGGTTCATGAGGTTGGAGGCCAGACCAAATTCTTGGTTTGCGCAAAGTTCTAAGTTGCGGGGAGCAGGGAAGAAGATCCAGACCGTTGTATCCAAGTCGCGGGAGAACCGTTGGATCAACACCTCCATGTGGTATCGCGTATCACGAACTCGGGGGTTGAAAGAATTGGATTTTGACTGCAGAAGTCGCGAAGTGTTAAGCGCCAAGGCTCACGCAAATATGTGGCACATCCGTTAGGTGGGGACTATGTGATTGACAGGTGGTGTAACAACAAGCGCCCAGAAAAAGGTGGAAGCAGGTGACAGGTGGTGGACACACGTCACCTGGGAAAGGAGTCAACTCATTGTTGACTTATCGCGTCTCGTGGATTGGAGAAGGAGGAACACGAGTGCTCAACACTCCAACTCGCGAAGTCACGAGTTGCGAGTAGTGCTAACAACTTAGCCCCAACTGGTGGTTATGTGTGGGAGGCGCTAACAAGTAGGGACCATACATGTATCATCATCTCGGGTATTAGAGGTTTGGAAAAGAGGAGTCGAGGGTCTTAGACTCACGAACTCGCGAGTTGCGAGTTGCGAAAAGCTCTTGCGCTAAGGCCCGGTTGTGGTTGCATGGTGATGTAAGGCTCATGCCTGGTGTTAAGTTACACAGGGCGGGTTTTCATAAAAGACCTATGGATTCGTTGGAGGTTCCAATAGGGATTCGAGAGAGCCGCTTTGGCTCGAGGAAAATTTAGAACGATCCTAAGCGAATATCAGCCAGAGGGTCGGGGGTCTGCGTCAATTTGGTATCAGAGCCCAGAACAATTTCTTTGCTTTCTGTAGCAGAGAGAAGGGATACAATTTTACAGCCATGCCGCCGAGAAGAAGAGACAGGCAAATAGTTGATCCAGTAGTGGAAAGAAACATGCATGAATTATGTGCTAGAATGGATGCTATGGAGATAGGACAGAGGTGCACAGTCGACGCTGGGGATATCAAAGAAGCTGAAAGTGAAAATGAAACTGGATACGAAGAAGAATTTGAAGCTGAAGATGCTGTGAAAGAACACCTATTCAGGGTTGTTACGAGGATAGGTGCCGGATAAAAGATGGACATTCCCATGTATGAGGGAAACTTGGATGTTGAAGAGCTTTTAGATTGGATTATAGCTCTAGACAAGTACTTCTACTATGAGGATGTCGAGGAAGACAAGAAGGTCAAACATGCCATTACTAGACTTAAAGGGCATGCAACACTATGGAAGGATGAACTGCAGGTTGACAGATGCTGGAAGGGAAAGTAGAAAATCAAGAGCTGGGATAGAATGGTTGCAAAGATGAAAGCCAAATTTATACCCAGGGATTATCAAATCACTCTATTTTTGGAGGATGCAAAATTTGAGACAGAAGTTGATGTCAGTGAAAGAATACACTGAAGAATTCTACAAGATAAACATCACAGTAGGTCATTGGGAAAGCGATGATGAAAAGGTTGCCAGATACATGAATGGTCTGCGATATGACATTAAAGATGAGATGAGAATGATGACCATCCGAAATGTGGAAGATGCTTATCAGATGGCTCTGAAAGCTGAAGAGAAGCTGAGCCGAAAGAAAGGTCAAAGAGGTCGAGGCAGAAGTCAAGCCAAAGGCAAAGCAGTTGCCCAAGACAGAACTCAGAAATCTAAAGAAGAGGGGAAGAAAACTCAAACTCAACCTGAGAGAGGAGGAAGCTCACAGAGAGGACAGTATGCTAATAGAAATACTTTTCCTTGAGCCAGAGGAAGAGGAAGAGGCAGAGGAGGTGAAGTGAAATGCTTTGTCTGTGGAAAAATCGGACATAAATCATATGTGTCCAGATAATAAGAAAGATGGTGGTGAAACTCACACTGCCGAAGCTCAAGGATGGAATGTTGAGGCAGAAGATGCTGAGGGCGGAAGATATTTGATGATGAGGAAAGTTCTCTTGAAGCCAAAGAGGGAGGCAGAGAACCCAACCCAAAGAAACAGTCTGTTTCAGACTGCTTCCAAAACTAAGGATAGAGTATGCAAAGTCATAGTGGACAACAGTAGCACAGATAATCTCGTATCTATAGAGATGGTAGAAAATCTGGAGCTGGAAATTGTTTCACATCCAAGCCCATACAGAGTTTTGTGACTACAAAAAGGACATCAGGTAAATGTCACTAAATAGTGTTTAGTTGAATTTAAAATAGGAGGATATAAGGATGAAATATTATGTGATGGCATTCCCATGGATATTTGTCATCTATTTCTGGGTAGACCGTGGCAATATGACAGAAATGTGATTCATGATGGGAGAAAGAACACATACACCCTGGAGAAGAATGGGAGGATGCACATGTTGTTTCAGATTAAGAACCAAGAAGTCAAAACAGAGACAAGAAACACTGTACTTCTCATGAGTGGGAAGGAACTTATTAATGAGGTTAAGAAGAAGGAGGACACACAATTTATTGTGGTCAGGAAGCCCAAAATTGTTTTGAACAGTACAAGGATAGATGATTTACCAGAAGAAATCCAGAAATTGCTGGGAGAGTTTGTTGATATAGTAGTGGACGAACTACCTTGGTCGTTTCCACCAATCAGGATTATAAGCCATCATATCGACCTTATACCTGTAGCTAGTTTTCCAAAAAAAGTAGCGTACAAGTTGACACTGCAGGAAAATGGAGAAGTCAAGAGACAGGTCCAGGACTTAATGGACAAAGGATTGATTCGGGAGAGATTGACTCCATGCATTGTTCTGACAGTGCTCATCCCAAAGAAATATGGAGGCTGGAGAATGTGTACAGACTCAAGGGAAATCAATAAGATTACCATCAGATACAGATTTCCATTGCCAAGGATGGACGAATTGATGGATTTCTTGAGTGGAGCAAAGTTTTTTTCAAAGATTGATTTGAAAAGTGGGTATCGTCAAATTCGAATGAGAGAAGGTGATGAATGGAAGACAACATTCAAGATGAATGAGGGGCTGTATGAATGGCTTGTCATGCCATTTGGCTTAACAAATGCACCCAGTACTTTCATAATATTGATGAGCAAAGTCCTGAAGGATTTCATAGGGAAATTTGTCATTGTATATCTTGATGATATATTAATTTTCAGTAGGACAGAAGTTGGACACTTAAAGCATTTAGCTGTAGTGATGAGGAGGTTACAGCAAGAGAAATTGTTGATTAATATGAAGAAATCATCATTCATGAGGATATAACTCATTTATTTGGGGTTTGTTATCTTTGCAAATGAGTTGAAGATGGATCTAGAGAAGATAGAGGTGATTAAGAATTGGCCATCGCCGAAGAGCATGTTTGAAGTTCGAAGCTTCCATGGTCTGGCAATTTTCTATAGGAAATTCATCCAAAATTTCAGTGGAATCAGTGCACCGATGATGGATACGGTGAAGAAATGACATAAATATTTTCACTAGACAAAGGAAGCAGAGAAGAGTTTCAATTTGCTAAAGAAAAAGATCACTGAGCAGCCAATTCTGGTTTTTCCAGATTTCAGCAAGACATCCAGGTCAGGTGTGATGCAAGTGGGTTTGCAATTGGAGCGGTCTTGAGCCAAAATGACAGGCCAATCACATACTTTAGTGAGAAACTAAATGATGTGAAGATTAAATACTCCACATATGACAAAGAGTTCTATGCAGTCATACAAGCACTGAAGAAGTGGAGACACTATTTGGTTCCCAAAGAGTTTGTTTTGTACAGCGATAATCATGCTTTACAATTCATGACTCAACAGGAGAAATTGAACCATAAACATGCTAAATGGGTTGAATACATGAAGAATTTTACTTTTGTGATTAAGCATATTTCTGGAACTGCTAACAAAGTTGTTGATGCTTTGAGCAGGAAATGCTTACTTATGCAGGAATTCAGAGTCAAGACTTTGGGTTTTGATAACCTCAAAGAGATGTATAGGGATGATCCAAATTTTAAGGAGGCGTATGAGGCATATGAGAATCCGATTCTTAGGGACAGAAGACAATGGACTGATTATATGATCCAAGATGGGCTATTATTTAGGGGCAATCAACTATGTATTCCACAATGCTCCATGAGGGAGAATTTGCTGAAGGAAAAACACAGTGGAGGATTGGTCGGACACTTCGGTCATGAAAAAACGTTATCAAAGCTGAATGGCTCATGTTTTTGGCCAAGGATGAGAACAGATGTCAGGAAATTTGTGGACAGGTGCAAGATTTGTCAGTACATGAAAGGAAAGAGGAAGAACACAGGGTTGTACCAGCCATTACCCATACCTGAGAGGCCGTGGGACGCAGTGAGCATGGATTTCATATTGGGACTACCAAGGACACAAAGAGGATGTGATTTGATCTTTGTGGTAGTCAACTGATTTTCAAAGATGGCACATTTCATACCATGCCAGAAAACCAGTGACGCAACTCATATTGTGAACCTGTTTTTCAAGGAAGTCGTTAGACTTCACAGCTTGCCAAAAAGTATTGTTTTTGATCAGGATACCAAGTTCATAGAACATTTCTGGAGGACTTTATGGAAGAAGCTGGGGAAAAGTTTGTCTTTTATCTCAGCGTATCACCCTCAGACGGATGGACAGACAGAGGTCATAAATAGGATCTTGGGAGATTTACTGAGGAGCTTAGTGACTGAACACCATAGTCAATGGGATCACATTCTACCATAGGTGGAATTTTCTTACAATGATTCACTCAACAGAAGCACAGGGCAGAGTCCATTCCAGATTATATATGGAATGCAGCCAAGTGGATTTTCTGAACTAAAAGATTCATAACAAACTGAATTCAAGAGTGCAAGTGTAGAGGACTTTGCAGAAGGAATGAAGGAGCTTCACAGCCGTATCAAGGAGCGATTGCAGAGTTCAAGTCAGGAATATAAGCGAAGAGCAGATCAACACAAATGAGAGCTTCAATTTGAAGTTGGTAATCTGATTCTTGCACATATGAGGAAAGAGTGGTTCCCAAAGGGAACGCATAATAAGCTGAAGATGAAGAATATTGGACCATGCAAGGTCATGAAGAAATTTGGGGCAAATGCATATGAGATTGAATTACCCGATGGGATCGGAATCTCACCGATATTCAATGTTGTGGATTTGTACCCTTACAGAGCTGAAGAAGTAGGAGCAGAGGAGAAACAGAAAGAGGTTCAATGTACCAAACAAATGCCTGTAGCTGAAAAGCCATAGATGGAAGGCATAATTGACAAAAGGATTAGAAAAAAGACCAGGAGGAAAGAGTATTTTGAATACTTGGTCAAGTGGAAAGGAAATCTAGTTGAAGATGCCAGTTGGGAGGATGAAGCAGCAATTCATAGGCATGGACAGACCATGCAAGAGCTCACGAACAGAAGTTCATGAAAATTTTCAAGCGAGGGAGTATGATGCAGGAGCATCGTAAGCAGCTAGCCAAGCAAGAAATGTAAAAGCGGGAGACAGCTGGAAAAGAACCAGTGCACATTTTGAAGTGTTTTGAGATTAATGAATGGACATTAATGTAATAGTTAAGGGAAGAGTACTTACACTTGTGTCTAGATGTTGTAAACAGATCTTGAGCGTTTCTCTCATATGTAGTATGTAAAGTCATTTATGTGTAATGAATGCAAGTAGGTAGATTTAATTTAATAGATTAGACAGTTAGTAGCGTAGGAGGGAAAATGGATATAGACACCCTCATCCTTGTATCATAAACAAGAAAAACAAAACCATTTTATTATTATTCAGAGATTTCATAAGCTATTGAGTTGTAGCAGAGAGATGTAGAGATAAAACCCATGTACAGGAGAATTTGNATATATATATATATATATATATATATGAAGCTTTGACTCAATTTTCATGGTGTTATGATGCTTACTGTTTACATTTGTTTAATGGTATGCTTACAGTTGTTTTATTTATCTGTTTATGAAATTGTTTCAATGTTGTGTTGAGTGTGTGATTTCATGTTAAGTATATGAAGTCTGATAGAGGGGAAGAATGAGTTTCAATTGTTTCTCATCCTGAGAGTTCCTGGAAGGAGTGCAGTGAGATGTTTGCAAGGTGTGCGTTGACAAGGGACTGAGTTTTATCTCAGAAAGCTCAGGAGAGATACCATTGTTCTCATATCAACAGAAGTGCATACGAGGCACAGAGCTGTGCAAGGTGTGTGCAAGCTAGTTGAAGCCTTAGACTTATCAGCTAAGGTGAAGGATTGAAGGACCACTGTTGCAAAGAGTGTGCAGGGTCGAAGACCCAAATAAAAAGGGTATTTGAGAGTTTGCTGCAAGGAGTGCGAGCAGGAACCCATTTGGAAGGCTTGAGTTTGCAGGTGAAATCTCAAGAGAGACAATTCCTTTGAAGTGTTCAAAGGAAGACGGGGAGTGAAATCATCACGCAGAAGTTAAGTTCCAGTGGAAGGACGCTGAGTCAATTTGGCTAGAGATTCTTGAAAAGTGAATCAAGCGGTCATAATTCTCCATGGAGAACTCATGAAGTCGCAAGGACCATAGGGTCCATTGGAGCCATATGGACAATGAGAGGACTTTGTGAAGGAAGTGCGAAGTTGCGAGATTCATTGGATCTTGCAGAGTTGCAAGTTGGTTAGAGGCCGGTGAAACCCATCACCCAGGATGCAAGGATCAATATGAGTCATTGATCTCGTTTCAACCCACTTCGTTGGATCATTTCGTGAACTCGGGGTTTGTGAGGTTGGAGTCTAGACCAAATTCTTGGTTTGTGTGAAGTTCTGAGTTGCGGGGAGCAGGGAAGAATATCAAGACCATTGGATCCATGTCGCGGGAGAACCATTGGATTAGAACCTCTGCGTGGTATCACGTATCGCAAACTCGGGGGTTGAAAGAATTGGATTTCGACTACAGAAGTCATGAATTGCTGAGCATCGAGGCTCGTGTGAATATGTTGCACATCCATTAGGTGGGGACTACATGATTGACAGGTGGCGTAACAACAAGTGCCTAGAAAAAGGTGGAAGCGGGTGATAGGTGGTGGACACACATCACTTGGGAAAGGAGTCAACTCATTTTTGACTTATCGCATCTCGTGGATTTACAAAGGAGGAACACGAGTGCTCAACACTCCAACTCGCGAAGTCACGAGTTGCGAGTAGTGCTAACAACTTAGCCCTAGCTGGTGGTTATGTGTGGGAGGCGCTAACAAGTAGTAACCATACCTGTATCGTCATCTCGGGTATTGGAGGTTTGGAAAAGAGGAGTCGAAGGTCTTCGACTCATGAACTCACGAGTTGCGAGTTGCGAAAAGTGCTTGCGCTAAGGCCCGGTTGTGGTCGCATGGTGATGTAAGGCTCGTGCTTGGTGTTAAGTTACACAGGGCGGGTTTTCATAAAAGACCTATGGATTCGTTGGAGGTTCCAATAGGGATCCGAGAGAGCCACTTCGACTCGAGGAGAATTTAGAACGATCCTGAGTGGATCTCGATCAGAGGGTCGGGGGTCTGCGTCATAACTATATAGAATCACTACTAGTTAGCTTAGTAAGCATATCCCATATAACTATGATAAGATTCATTATGTAGATTACTATGACAATGAGTATGATACACAATTTGTTACATCACTTGTGTTACTTATACCGATATAGGATTAGTTTTCACTCTCCTTAAATATTGAACATAGTTTGTTTCATCTAACTAACATGTTGTACTATCATATTGCTTTGAATATGTGGTGTTAACTAGGGATAACAATTACCATAAATATAATATCTCTATTCTAGCTCTCTAATCATAAGTATAGTGTAAGAGATTAACCATCTTGCTTACTTAAACTGAATATAGTTGTAGATAAGCTATAAATAGTAAACATTCACATAACAATTCACACTTTCTATAAAACGTATAAGTTATGATTACAAGCATGATGATACAGGGAGTTATTGTACTGTATCTAACAACTTGATAAGTGTAAAGTAATACTGAGTACAAGGTTCACACTAATTACATATCGAACATTACCTATATAATCTTAGTTATACATATTCATTACTCTGATTACGTGTTTACAAATAGTTTGATCATAGAAAAAAAGGGCTTGTCCCTGTACATGGATAGGGTCGAATTTGGCCCTGTTAACCTCCTAAAACACAAAGTGTAAATAATTAAAAATTAGTTAGTTGGGAAAGGGTTCAGATTTACCTGGACCAGTGGCAACAAACAACAACAAGCTACACCAACCAGCAACAACGACCTCCAACACCAACTGCCATTAACAACTGCCCGCATTAACCGCCAGCGACAATGACTGCCAACACCAACCACCAGCGCAAACCACCAGCGGCAACGTCCGCCAACACCAACCAATAACTATAACTAATCAACATCAACCACCAACCATCAGTTTGAAAAAGTGTGAATGGATCGATGTGCGGTGGATATATAAAACTTTTTTCGACTGAAAGATTTTTTTGGACAAAACATATTTTCCGCCAAAAGATACTTTCGGCCAAAAAAACGTTCAATTGAAAAATGTTACCAGAAAAAAAAAATCCGTCTGACTAATATGGTACAGGACAGTTGAGGCCATTGTCACGATATCGTTTGATTTGATGTCTAAAGGTTCGGCCAAAAAAAATTTCAACCAAAAAGATGTGTCTTTCGGGAGAAATAATTATTAGTTCGGCCGAAAAAATGTTAGTAGGAATTTTGGAGACCCGATTCTCACAAAATTGTTACCCAACTTCATGATTTCACCTAGTTGTTGCTATCTAGTTTGGGGGAGAGGAAAAATGTCATGTTTTAATGAATCTACTTCTACGATTGTTGGTTTTTCTTGGTTTACATCTTCTTTCCATTGACCCTCTCCCCCTTCATCAAAGATTACATCACAAATTAATATGAGTTTATTTGTCACTAAATTATACAACCTATGGTCAATTCCCGCTAGCTCAATCGGTTAAGGTGTGGGTTTCATTTACTAGGTCACTTAAGTTCAATACCCTTATGTTGAGTTTAGTTGGGAGGAGACACCCGAAAATCCAACCATGTTAAGGGCAGGTGCTTGGGTTGTGGTTTCTTATCCAATGGTTAAAAATATTGGCCCTGTAGGTTACGGGCACATTTCTAACAAACAAACAAAAATTATACAGCATATGACCATTTCTCTATTCATTATAGCCAACAAAAAATTCAGTTTTCACTTGTGTAATTAAGTTTGTTGTAGTCTAAAAATTATATGCTTTTACCCTTTTTCCGAGCATATTTTTCGAGGATATTTCCTTGAAGTCCAGCAAGAAATTGTTGGATTTGCATATTTGAGTGGTTAATTCTATATAATCTGAGTTCCCCAAGGGTTTTTTATAACGTTGAATCTATTTCTGCATTCAGAAATGCAATTTAAACAATATTAAATTGTGATTTCATGCATATTTATATCGTCGGATTCTCGCGAGGAGGAAAAAAACGTAGAACAATTAAACAACACTATCAAGTTTTTTTCACTTCTCATTTGGAACACAAGAGTCCACAATTCAATCAAAAACCCTTAGATGAGCCACATTTGGTTTTCTTCCATTTAAATCCTTTTATGGCATCATGCCCTTCATACTCTTGATAGGAAAAAATTGGTCACTAGATGCTAGATGTTGGATAGACGAAGTACAATGTAGCTTAAAAATTATTGCAAGATAAATTTTACTAATAATGTTTCCACTAATAAATAGTAATTATGGTATGTTTGTCCTTTGAAGGAGAGGGACGGGTATAAATTTGATGTCAGTGAAACACATTTTTTATGACGAGTTTCTTTTAAAAATGCTCTTGGCATGACGTTTTATATTTATGTTTTCTCATCATTTAAATATTATGTATTATACGTGTTTCTCTTAATTTTTGTTGGGAATACAAGAACAACTTTTGTTGTGAATGCAGAGATGTTAGAGGGCACATCTAAACTATGAAGAAGCTCCAAAACCAACTAGCAAGGGAAATTAATAAAAACAAACATTGCAGAACTTCTTGCATGCCATGAGCATAAATATACTCAAACACTCATGCTTCTATTATAACAAGGTTGTGTGGCAGCGTAGTCCCTGTCGGGTTGAATTGGGATAGGAAAACGTAGCGGAGGCAGATGGAAACTGCAACATATATGTGGCAAGAAGCATGAAGCACAGGTGGTATCCATGCAGTAAATGACATGTGGCCTCTAGAGCCCCATTTATTTTTTGAAAGTATATAACAAAATAGAATTTCTGCATAGTGGAAGATAAAAAATTAGGACGACATAAATATAAAAGGAGATAAAAAAGCAATTTAATTTGAAATATATTAAAAAAGCTACATGTTCCTGGAAATTTAAATGCATTTGTCATATAGACTAGTGGAAGATAAAAATGTATGAGGACATAAATATAAAGGAGATAAAAATAGTTTTATTTGAAATATATCAAAAAATAAAAGTTTGTTACATATTCCTGGAAATTTCAATGTGTTTGTCATGTAGACTGGGATTGGGGCTCCCACGGACCATAAGAGAAACATGTACAAGAAACATGACTATAGAAATAAGAAGTGGGCGACACTAGAGTGTAATACCTGAAAATAATAAATTGAAAGGTATCAATCTTTGGCTAGACATTTCCATTTTAAAAAGTGGAATAACTAGGTTGATAAACAAAGCAGAATGTGATCAGTAGACTTAAAATGATGATACATAGGACCCCTTTTGCTATTTTCTTTCCGATACCTTTTCACTGATGTTGTTGACGACTGTTAGAATCATGGCAACTGCATGTTTCCTTTCGTCGGCAGCCTGCTTCAATTCCCTTTCGAGCCATTCTTCAATGTAGCTTCTCATTGGGGCAACGTTGATCTCATTTCGGATTTTTATGTTGAAAAGTTCCTTTTCTAATTCCCTGAAGTCGATAGAAAGATTACGCAAAGCCTAATCAATTTCCTTATTCTATACTGAATAGTCGACTAGCCAGTCATCGATGTCATATTGACCATATTTAAGGATACTCTAAAATTTTTCCAAAGACAATGCCTTAAAAATATCAACATGTTTATCGAAGTCTTTCTTAGTTAGGGGCAAGGAGTTAACGATTAAGTTGGGGTCTTGGAAGTCGTTTCTCCTTCTGAATAAGTTTATTCTGGACAACTTTGTGAATAGTTTTTCTTTATTTGATATGGCTTGTTCACATGACTGAACAATGAGATGTAGTTTCTTCACTTTTTCTTTCCATCATGCATTTAATTGACCGATCCAATTTTTGGATGGGAGATTTTGTTGTCTTCTTCTTGATTCTGTCATGTTGTTGGAAATGGTGCCAAAAGGAAGGACCGTGTTTAAATAGAAATGTTCTTCAACTTTTAACTCTGCCTGCAAATGTTTGCGCAAATTATGTGCCCTCGTTCGAAGGGAAGTCATGGTTTGTGATGTTTCCCATGCCTCAGTAACTGGTTCCATTCTTTTCTTGATATTATTCTCCACATATCCTCTACATGATGCAAGGAGGCTCGAGGACCCTTTTAACTTGGCTGCAGGGGTGGCAAGCATGGCTATTTCCAAAGTATTGGCAAACAATGGCATAGGAATCAAAGCCTCTTCCAATTCCTTGACCTGGTCCTTTAGTCTAGAATTCTCGGCCTCGATGCCTCTAATGGAATAATGAAGTGCATCTCCGGTCACTATGTGAAGTTGACAGATTTGTGACGACTGCATGTTCATAAGGTTAACCTCTGAACGGGATTTTCTTTTCTTATTTTTTACATTTTTTTTCAATAATCAATTTTTTGGACTGGCTATCAAAAACAATGCTCTGGAACATGAAGGATTCATCTTCGTAAAAAATTTCGGTATTAGATATGTCCATTGGATGACTATGTTGGATCACGTCTTTGGGCTGATCAAGGTAACAGAATACGCTATCCAGATTAGGCTCAAGTTCCATGTTCTCACTTTGAATTTCTGGCTCTTCCGCCTGTCCCACATTTTTTTTTCTCTTCTTGTCTATTCGAAGCTTGTGAGAACTATGAATTTTAGAGTGAGGAGGGTTGTTATCTCCTCCTCAGTTTGAATAACTCTAAGTTTCTTTTTTTTCTGTGGTGGGCCGTTGGAGAGATACTCTGGGATGTTGTACTTTTTGGAGTGTTATTCATCGATTGAACACTCTTCTCGTCGGGGCCTTTTCCATGTTGCATGTACAATTTAGTGGTGCTTTGTAGTGTGTCTAGGTCACCGACATCAGAAGCAGGAGTGTTTTCGCCAGTGTCTCTGTTTTCGGTTAGGTGTTTTTTGAAAAAACAATTGCTGAAGCCAAGTGTTTGTAGATGTTGTAGAAAAATTTTATTGGGGTCAAACCCTCTTAGGATTTCAACATATCTTAGGTTCAAGTTGCTAGAATGGGTTGTGAATTCATCAATTTTGTTGACGTTCCTCAACACGAAGTCCCCAACTTTCCAAGGAAGAAGAATGAACTGTTTTTTTCTCTTCTCTTGGAATATATGCAACCGGTAGTTGTATTTCCTTGCTACTTATGTAACAAACATTATGTCCATAATGTGACATGGAAGGAGAGCAGGTTTTTCCCTGGAGCCAAAAATCCTTATCATGGTGTAATTATCCAAATGTTCAAGTGTCCCCTTCCTATCCAAAAAATTGGTTGCCTATTCATATATGCGGGGAGCATCTTCTCCTAACAACAAAACTTTACAAATAGACACAAAGCCATTAAAAACCTCATAAAAATAGTGGGAGGCCTTGTGCTTCCACAAAGCCTGGTACCAGAATGTTAATGGGTCAAATTCCTAGTTGACCTTCTTGGACAGAGACAGTTTTGGAAACTGGCAGCAATGTGCTATCGCAAAAACTAAGTAGGATGACATGTAAAATTTCTTCTCATTTTTGAAGCTTGACAATTGGGAACAAATTTCATGGGAAATTAGCTTTCCCCAATAAAAAATGGCTTGTTCCTTGACTGTGAAATACAAAATAGAAAGAGCCATCCAGGAAATAGCTGTTGTGGACTCCTGCCCCATTATTCTTGTAAACATCCAGGTAATTTTACAGAATGGATTTCTAAATGAACTAACCTTCAAGCTTGTGATGTCTTCAAGAAATACCTTTGGGTCTTCCAATAAATCAGGCAAGAGCTCCAACCCATTATTATGATTTGTTAGGAACTGCTTGGAATCTTCTCCTTTGAACGTCAATGTTGTCTCCGACAATATTAACATCTGGCGGAAGACCTGAGGTGACAAAGAAATAAAAGAGTGGTCCCACAGTGGAATAATTATTTTGTCTAGAATAAATTTATTGGGGCACCAAGAGACCAACTCCTTCCAGTAACAAACTTCAGGGACACAGCCTGCACGAGCAATCCCAAAGTTCCAAATTACTTCGTTCTGGACGGCAGGGGATGAGTAATAAGAATATGCCTTGGATCACTGGAAGTTCTAGTCCTCGTGCCTGAAGATTTTCACTGTATCTCCACAGAACTGTTTTCGAACTAATGCCATAGGTTTATGAAAATGTTGGTTTGCTCCAGACGATGATTGAAATTAACAGTTGGAGCCGATAATATAACTCTTCGCAAAATCTTGGTCAAATGATTATGAATGGGAAAACTCCTCCAGCCTTTCGTTGATTAATGGAAATTTGTATGGGTGTTGCATGATGAACTGTTAGCAATAAAGATTACTTATTGCATATTTAGAAGTGCGAAGGTGGCGGGTACGATGAAGAGAAATTAAGGATTGGAGGTTTTGTGAACATGCCAATCCAACGACGTGTGAACAACATTTCATGATTTTGAAATCAATAGTCGGAAGGGATAATATAACCCTCCAAAAATCTTGGTTAATGCATATTAATAGGAGATCTCCTCAAGCCTTTCGCCCATCAATGACAATCTATATGGTTCCTGCACGATGAGCTATTAGAATTAAATGTCACTAATTGCATATTTAGAAACAAGATATATATATATATATATAAACATTTTTTTATTATAGACAACTACGAACGTCACAGAGATGGGGGAGAGCAAGGAACGAATCCTGTTATGCAACAAAAGTTGAGACAAAAAAAAATATACATTTTTTATTATAGACAAGTGTGAAGGTCATGAAGATGGGGGGGAGCAAGGAATGAATGGAAAGGTCTAAAAAATGGTCGGACGATATTCAAAATAGGGTTATGGGGGATACTCAGGAGAGTTGAGTATCCAGTAGTCAAATTTTATGTATTATAATTATTTAATGCAAAACGTGTAAAATGTAAGAGAGCATGATGGGGAAGTTCAACGGTTAGTTTGTATATTTGTGGAATTCCAGGAAAGTGGCTAAGTATGGAATAGGGAATCAGTTAGTCGGACTCATTTTTGGAATCGAGGATTGAAGATTTCGTGAATAGACCAACCCGACGACGTGCAAATGATATTCCATGATGTTTGAAATTAACACTTGGAAGAGATAATATAACCATTCAGAAATTTTGGTTTTATACGTATTAATGGGAGATTTCCTCAAATGTTGGTTTAACATTAACGATTGATAATTGCATACTTAGAAATAATATCTTATATATAATTGCTAATTGCTAATTGAAAAAGGGTGCGGGCACAGGAAACAACAATTAGGAATTGGATATTTCTTGAACCCGCCAACCAGATGATCCGCGGAATAAATTCGAAGAAATGGTGAAGTATGGAAAGCAGATGGATGGGCTTCAAAAAGGGGTGACAATAGTTCCACAAGAGATGTGAGGACCCGATGGTCAAATTGTATGTCTCGAAAGTTTACAGTGAAAAATGTGTACCATGGAAGAGGGCAGGAAAGTGTCCGAAGGTCAAATTTTATGTATCAGAATTTTTGACTACAAAACGTGTAAAACGGAAGAGAGCATGGTGGGGCAGTTCAGGGACTGGTTTGTATATTTGGGTAATTACGAGACAATGGATAAGTATGGATTAGGGAAATGGTCCATCAAAATCATATTCAAAATCGAGGATTAAATATTTCATGAACGGACCAACCCGACGACGCGCAAATGACATTCCATGATGTTTGAAATTAACACTCAGAAGAGATAATATAACCATCCAGAAATTTTGGTTTTATGTGTATTAATGGGAGATCTCCTCAAATCTTGGTTTAGCATTAACGCTTGCTAATTGCATACATAGAAATAAGATCTTATATATAATTTCTAATTGCTAATTGCAAAAGGGAGCGGGAACATGAAACAACGATTAGAAATTGGATATTTCTTGAACCTACCAACCCGACAATCCATCAAATAAATTCGAATAAATGACGAAGTATGGAAAGCGAACAGACGGGATTCAAAATGGGGTGACAATAGTTCCATAGGAGACGTGAGGACCCGACAGTCAAATTGTATGTCTTAGAATTTTTCAATGCAAAATGTGTACCACGGAAGAGGGAATGATAGGTAGAGTGGAATACGAAAGATGGTATGGTCTAAGTTCGGTTGTAAATTTGTATATCGCAGAAGTCAGGGTATTGTTCACAGGTCATGGAACAATAGAAGTGCAATCTAGAGCCTGCCTACTGGGAATCCGTGGTTGGAGAAGTGGTTGGGTATGGAATGGGGAAGTGGTCGGTTAGTGTCACGATATAAGAGCACGAGTGAAAACGTGAACCCACAAGTCCGCCTACCTGCGTAGCTATACATTTTCGAAAAAATGAATAAGTGACGAGAAAGATAAAGTTCAAGGACAAGAGAAATAGATATTTGGCTAAGTACAGAAGACAAAAAAGAAGGGCTAATATATTCACATCTGTAATAGATATCCCATTTATTGGCAAGATCTTTTCTGCATGTTTCTAGAGAAGTTATATACTTATTGCATATACATGTAAATAAGTGCGAAGGTGGCGGGCACAAAAAACAATGACTATGAATATGAAATTGTCTACGATCTGCGAAATAAATTGCAAGAAATGGCCATGGAAAGCGGTTGGACGGGTTTCAAAATAGGCTGACAAGGGTTCCCAAGGAAACATGAGGCCTTGACGATCAAATTGTATTGATCATAACTTTTGAGTGCATATTGTGTAACACGGAAGAGGGTCTAATGTAGGAATTCAGAAGACGAGCTCCAAGATTGGCTGTCAAGGTTTCCTGAGGAGACATGATGGCACAACGGTCAAATTGTATTGATCGAAACTTTTGAGTGCATATTTGTAATGTCCCCCACCTCTTAGAGAGGTAATGAGGAGACTCAGTGGCCTGGGCACCCCCACTAGGTCATAGTCTCACACTGAAGGGGGGGG
>SNQJ01S0042309.1:53850-64389 GCA_010110895.2 Picea sitchensis | reverse complement strand
TCATGTTATCACCATTGTTTCTTTTCTGAATTATTCCAAGAAGATAAGAGACATAATTTGTTTAAATGTACACTCTCTCTCCGGATTAGGAATAGTTTTTATGTTTTCAATTGAAGATTGAAAACAAAATTTTTGATTGCTCTGTTTTTAATTAGATTTCTGAACATTTCATTTCCCTACGTATCATAATCCTTGAAGATCTAGTGAATTTGCCTACCCTGACCTACAATATTAGCCTGTTAGACCTGGTTTTTGATCAATTCAGAACTGTGAATCCATTTTCCCAATGGCCCTCTCTTGTTGTTCCAACCAAACAATTTAAAAAACCAAACCATGTACTATTATAACTAACCTAAAATTCTCAGCAAACAAAGTTAAATCTTATAGAGAGATCCCTCTCTGAGTCTAGGAGGGCTAGATCCTAGACTCCAAAGTGGTTTTGTGGTTACCTCTTTCAACTTCTTCCTCAACCTAAGAAATTACAGAGTGCTAACATAGTGGAGACAATACTTGGTGTAACATACCCAACCACCCATAGGCTGAGGTACGTTACCTTCAAGCCCGCCCTTGGACTTCTTTCTCTTACCGATACCTTTTTAAAAATTAAGGATGGATAAAAGGAAAGACTTTAACGACATGCACAACAGTAGTCAACAAGCATGCATAGTCTAAAGATTCAATTAAATGAAAATTAAATATACAGTGGAAATACATTCATATACATGGAAATGATACCATAACAGAGAGAACTTATCTTTATGAAAGATGACACCAACTGGTTGTAGACCAAGGATGTTCCATCCAACCGTAGACACTATTGTTCCAAATATCAACAACAACGTCACCCCCGAGCCAGGGCTATGAATCCACAAGGACGGTTCCAGAGTGTTACCTGGCTTCCCAAACCAGTCAGCACCCAAGCTCTCATAGGCTTCCCAACTCTCACAACAATCCAATTACCTAGCTCTCTTCTACCAAGCTTGCACCACCCGAGAGAACAGACCTTCATCCTTCTCTGCCATGTAGTCCCTCAGGCAGTCCTTCTCCTTATTCGGGCTCCAGCGTAACTGGTCCAGAATCTCAATGCTGGAACTCTCAAGACTCGCAGCTGTGAGCAACGCTAGACACATGCCAACGCATCTCAGACATGCATGCCTTAAATCACGACTGGATCACACCAGCGACCACTACAACCCACCATACCGTGGCTAATTCTTCAGCAGTTCAGTTCCCCTTTCCCAAGCCAAGACGCGGATGAGGATGGATCAATGAATGGGTAAGTGGTTGCATGAAAGTGCATAAGGGAAATGCATGAACGTACAGGAAAATCAGTGAACAAGCCATCAGTCGAACCCCCCATCAAACGAGAGGCAGGTTTAAGTAACTTCGTGGGGAATCAAGAACCTCCTGGCCTTCCCCAAGAAGCTCACATAACCGATCCCCTCCCTTAGTCAAAATGGGTAATTAACATAGGAATAAACACTTAGCCTCTCAAGCCCCCTCTCTTGTGGAATCATAGCCCCCTATAACTTTAGGCCTTGTCCATCTAGCATCCAACCATGTATTTATTATTAATAATGATAGAAAACATTACATGTCTTTGCCACACTGGCCTTTTAATAATTGTTTGGGCACCCTGGCCTCTTAGCATTGTAACAATACATTATTTAAAATGGGGGTTCAAAATCTGGGGTGTTACATCCCCTCTCCCTTATTTTGGCACTGTCCTCAGTGCATATACAAAATAGAGATCAAAATCTCAAATTTATTCAAAAAGTTGCGGGTACTCTGCCCGCACGACATCTTCATGCTCCCAGGTAGAATCTTCAGGACCGTAGCAGGTCCACTGAACTTTTACCAGCTCTATAACTCGATTTCAGAGCATTTTGACTTTTTTATCCAATACCCTCACTGACTGAACCTAAAAATCTCCCTCTGTCTCTACTTGAATCAGATGCCAATCAATAACATGGTTAGGGTCATGTACATATTTCTTTAGTAAAGATACATGAAATACATGATGCACATTCATGGAAGCAGGCAATGCAAGCATGTATGCAACTGGCCCTATTCTGTCCAATATTTCAAATGGACCACAAAATCTAGCTACCAACTTTGTACAACTACTCAATTTCAAAGAGATTTTCGTGGGCTTTACTTTCAAAATTACATGCTCCCCTACTTTAAATTCTCTAGTTGTATTATTCTTGTCTGCATAATTTTTTTGTCTATCCTTAGTTTCCTTTAAATTCTGCTTGATCTTAACCACCTGGTCTTCCATGTCCTTGAAAAACTCCGACCCAAGTACCACTCTATCTACTAGGTTGTCCCATCTTACTGGAGTATCGCATTTCCTACCATACAAGGCTTCAAATGGGCTCATTCTTAATGAATCTTCATACCCATTATTATATGCAAACTCAACCAAGTGTAAGTAATCTTCTCACTTAGATGGCTTATCCATCACATACATTCTCAACATATCTTCAATTATTCGATTGACTCTCTCTGTTTTCCCATCTGTCTGGGGATGATATGCCATGCTAAAGTTTAGATTTGTGCCAAATCCTTTAAACAATCCCCTCTATAAATTAGAGGTAAACTTCATATCTCTGTTTGAGATGATTGTCCTAGGTATCCCATGCAACCTAGCAATTTCCTTCATGAAAATTTTTGCAATATTAGTTGTTGTATGCATTGTCTTCACAGACACAAAATGAGCAGCCTTTGTTAATCATGTTGCTTATTCATTCTGGGTAATCCTGTGATGAAATCCATGGTGATCACTTCCCATTTCTTCTCTGGGATTGGAAATGGCTGCAACAACCCCGCTCAGTGCCTATGTTCATCCTTCACCTTCTGACATTCCATACATTGAGTGATGTAATCAACACCATCCTTCTTCATTCCCGGCCAAAAGAACTGACTTCTTACTGTTGTAATCGTTTTCTGGTAACCGGGATGTCCAACATAAGGGACATCATGCATTTCCTTCAGTACCAAATTCCTCAGTTCTCCAGAACTAGGAACATAGATTCTATTTTTATGCATGAGTAATCTATCTTCCTTTATCTCATACTCCTTTATTTTCTGTTGTACATCTCCTTGTTGTAAGATTTCCTTTACCTATAGGTAATGTTGGTCTGTAACAAGACCATCTAAAATTATTCTCTTCAAGTCTGACTGATGGATACTGACAACAATAGCATGTACGGTATGCACTCTTCTACTAAGTGCATCGACAACTTTATTCTCCTTGCCCTTGATATGCTTGATATCGAAGTCATATTCACTTAAAAATTCCAGCCATCTTGTTTGCCTGGCATTCAATGTTGGTTGTTCAAAAAGATACTTCAGGCCAATGTGGTATGTCCTTAATTCAAATTTTTTCCCCATGAGATAATGCCTCCACATCCTCAAGGCATGAACAATGGAAGAAAGTTCCAATTCATGCGTGGCATAGTTCCTCTCATGTTCCTTAAGCTTTCTGGACTCATATCCAATGACATGTCCATTTTGCGTGAGGACTCCCCCAAGTCCTTCCTTACATGCGTCTGTACATACCACAAAACTTTCATTTGGGTCAACAATCTTTAACACAGGTGCACTAGTAAGTAATTCCTTCAACATATTAAAATTATTTTCACACTTGAGTGTCCATTCAAATTTAGTTCCCTTCTTTTGCAAAGAAGTGATGGGATGAACAATCTTAGAGAACTCTACTATGAAACTTTTGTATTAGCCAGCTAATCCCATAAAATATCTGACGTCTGACACATTACTGGGTGTTGGTGATCCTCTAATGGCTTTGATCTTCTCTGGATCTACTGCTATGCCCTGCTCTAAAATAATGTGTCCCAAGTAATGGATATGCTTTTGATAAAAAGAACACTTACTCAACTTGGCGTACAACTGATATTCTCTCAGTACTTGCAACACCAGTCTTAAGTGATTTTCATGCTCCTCTTCAGACTTAGAATAGATAAGTATGTCATCTAGGAATACTATGATAAACTTATCCAAATAATTTCTGAATATTCCATTCATTAAGCACATGAAGACAACTAGTGCATTGGTCAGTCCAAATGGCACCACTACAAATTCATAATGCCCATATCTGGTCCTAAATGATGTCTTATGAATGTCTTCTTCCTTGATTCTTACCTGATGGTATCCTACCCTCACGTCAATCTTTGAGAATATATTTTCTCCTCTTAGCTTATCAAAGAGGTTATCAATTCAGGGTAGAGGATACTTGTTCTTTATAGTGTACTTGTTCAGTTGTCTAAAGTCAATACACAACCTCAAGGTTCCATCTTTCTTTTTGATGAAAAGTATTGGTGCTCCCCAAGGTGAAACACTTGGACGTATGTACCCTTTCTTCAAAAATTCATCCAACTGCATTTGTGATTCTTTTAACTATGGTGTGTTCATTCTGTAAGGTGTTTTTAACATCGGGGCAACTCCTGGCACTAAATCAATTGAGAAATCTATCTCCCTCCTTGGTGGAAATCCTGGTATTTCTTGGAATACATCTTCAAATTCTTCTAGTACCGAGAAATATTTGAGGCTTGACCCTTTTGTATTTTCTTTCTCTTCCACATGAGCTGCATACAATTGGCATCCTTTCCTAAAACATCTTTTTAGCTGTAAGGCTGAAATCTCCCTTATAGCGATGGGTTTTGGGACTCCTTTCACAGTGCTCTGTTTTCCATTTCCATCAAGACATGTAAATGTCTTGTTATGACAATCTAGGACAACATGATGCTTGCCCAACCAATCCATTCCAATCAGAATATCATAAGACCCCAATGGTATGATATTCAGATCAATACTAGTATTCACACCATTAAGACTTATGGAACAACTTCTGACCATATCACGGAATCTTCTTTTGGTTCCAGTGGCTAACTGAACCAAACTTGATTTTCCAAGTTTACTTTTCTCCAAATGTAATCTATCCACTATCTTAGGATCAATGTAACAATGAATTGATCCTGAATCAATCAAAATAACAACAAGATGATTTATGATCTTACCTTCCACCTCGATCATATTGGACTGGTACTTTACTTGTCAATCATTTAAAGTTGCATAGATTCTTCCCATATCTTCGACTATTGTAGCTTCTTGGATGTTGTGCACAGTCTTCACTCTGTCCTTTCTATGTGGGCAATCCTTGTACATGTGATCTTCCTTGCATCCCCAACATTGGATTGGTGGTCTTCCCCTTTTTCCCAAGGAATCTCCCTTTTTGAAATCTCCCTTAGCATATTGATCTTGATGATTTCTATTAGGCTCATTCCTATTGAAGGAAGGTTTGAATCCTTTCCTCCTCTGATCGAAAAACTTAAACAATCAGATAAGCAAGTTGTAAGTATTATTATGGGGAAACTTTCTTATGAATCAGTTGAGGATGTCATTCGTGATATGGAAGTTGTTTTTGCTCCAAAATTTCAGCCGCTAAGCTACCTTGAGTTTCAAATCCCAGATGAAAGCTTAGAGCCTGAAACAGATTATGAGTTAATGCAAAATAATTTTGTACCATTAAGATTTAATTCATTTCAGTTTTTGAAGAAAAATCTTGATCATGTCCTAAATGATAAGCACATCGAAAATTATGAAGTTTCATTGGAACCAATGCAACAGTCTTCTTAGTTTCTCCATGATCCAATAACTGATGTTTTGGATAATATCTATATTCAAAGTCCTTCTCCATTAGCTAACTATGAGCCTACAAGCAGATACGATAAAAACTTGGTCATGCAACCGACTTCATCGTCTTGTTCAACAGAAGTCTCAATACAAAGCTCTTCTGGAAATTTGCAGTCAAATCAAAAATTGTATGATGATATAGATATCATATATATGCAATACCCAATCATGACCTTAAATTTGTTGAATACTTAAAACATCAAGAAATAGGTCATGTCTATCATGATCCCATAACTATTTATATGGAGGAATTTTTCACTTCAGAGTTCCAATCAATTTCCAGTGCCTCCTTTGTTTTTCATGGTTCCATCGTTCTCTGTTGTGAAGTTCAAGCTGACAATCAGTTTCTAGTGCCCTTACAAGCTCTAGTTCTGAGTTTTGTTAAAAATAGTGAAGGAACTAAGGTATTGGATCAAATATTTGATTGGCTATATTGGATATTTTATATCACTTGAAGTCAAGCATTCAATGTTAGAATAGGATTGTATGTATATAAATAATCGTACTAGGTAAGCATATTTTCATCAATCAGATAGCCATGTGAAAATAAGCTCAACGCTTTGAGCATTCCTTTCAACAATTTTTTCAGCCTCAGTTTTCAGTATGCAGTAGAATTTTCAGTTTTCAGTTTGATTTGGTTTCATTTGAAGGATCAGAACAGGTACATGTTGCAGAATAAAGTTTTGGGATAAGCCCAATAGATGAGGCAATGGCCTGCATATTCAAATATTTGTGGTTCTTGACACCTCTTAAAAGAGTTTCCATCCCCAATTGGAGCCTATGTGAGGGTCCTATAAATTATAGGAAGTCTTATTATTCAGTTTATATCTATTGTTTCTCTCATGAAAGATCATGGCTTGCCTGGTTTCCTCAGATGACTTTGCCCCTCCATCCATTTTTCCAAATCCTTCATTCACTGCTGCGCCACTCACTCCCCTGTCCATTCATCCTATTCACCTCATCATTCCCCCGCCAATCTTCCTTGAATAAAACAAAGTTAGATAACTTAGGATATATAATTAAATAAAATATCAATTAGTTTAATAACTAATTAAATTAATAATTTAAATAATTAGTAATTAGGTTAGTACTTAGGGTAGTGTAAATAATGATAATTTTCCATAGTTAGTATACAGGTTAAAGCTACTAATTAAATAATGTAATGTTAATTAAATAATTTAATAGCATTAAATTGTATGTAGTTAATAGTATGTAATAAGGTAGCATTTACAAATAATAATAAAAACTATATATATAACCATATAATAAATATTAATAAACATAAAATAAAAACATTATAAAATGTTTTAAAAATTAAAAAAAAAAAAAACCCATATAATAAATATTAATAAACTTAACAATTAAAAAACAATTGAAAACAATAAAAATGAACAACGTTATAAATAAAACAATAAAAACGAAACATTATAAATAAAATAATAAAAACGAAACGTTATGAATAAAACAACAAATAAAAAACTAAAACAAATAAAAATTAAAACTTAAAACAAATAATAAAATATATATATAAGACAAAACGAAAATAAAAAGATTAAAACATAAAAACTATATCCTAAGTTCATAGACTCCTCTCCCGTACTCCATGCATGCACACATTCCAATAATAAAACAAACAACAGTTATATTATTATTTCGGACCCCCCCTGCCATCCGAACTTTAACGAGGGGGGGAGTCCGAAAAGTGGTTTTGACTATTTCCACTTGTCACTCTCCTGTGATTTCAGACCCCCCCTTCCTAAACCACTTACCACTCTACGCCCCCAAAAACCACCTTTTCCTCTCTGAAAACCACTTTCCCCAATTCAAAAACCATTTTTTACCCATTTCGACCAGTCATTTTCCGAGGCAATTTATGGGAAAACCAGGAGGGATTTTGAGAAACCGAAAGAGGTTTTTTATCAGAACAGGCCAAATAACAATAACCTCTCCCATATTTCTCATAGTTGTTACATATTTGGAGAATCGAGAGAATATTTGAGCCCCATTTTTGGGGATTCATGATTTTTCTATTTGACACATCTTTTTCAAACAAAGATCCCGAACAACTGGAGATGAATTTCAAAAAAAAAGATGTTTTTTTGTTCAAAACAAGATGATATACAAAAACCTCCACTTGATTTTACACAACTATCTCAGATTGAGATATTCGAAGAGATCACTGGACCCTATTTTGCAGAATTTCGGGAGGCAAAAAGTCAAAAGGACAGATGGCAAAGATATCGGATTCAAAGGCACAGAGAACCCACATATCCCATCAAAACAATGCCATATCTCTGAATGAATCTCAACAAGCATGTATGATTGTAATATTTAGTTTAGATTTTCCTAAAATAAATCCTGATCTGTTATGACAGGATAGCTTGTAAATAAGTCTATATATACTTCACCTTTTGAAGTATTTAGGGAATTGGTAGGAAGAATGCAGCTAATATTGTAAAGCAATCCACATAGACCATTTGATTAATATTTCCAGTAATATAGTGCGACAATTGCAGGATTCTTGTGACAAATTTCATTGGTGAAGTGTATCTTTCTCTGTAAAATTGTTTTTCCTGTTATCACCATTGTTTCTTTTCTTAATTATTCCAAGAAGATAAGAGACATAATTTGTTTAAATGTACACTCTCTCTCCAGTTTAGGAATAGTTTTTATGTTTTCAATTGAAGATTGAAAACAAAATTCTTGATTGGTCAATTTTTAATTAGATTTCTGAACATTTCATTTCCCTACGTATCATAATCCTTGAAGATCCAATGAATTTGCCTACCCCGCCCTATAATATTAGCCCGTTAGACCTGGTTTTGGTCAATTCAGAACCGTGACTCCATTTTCCCAATGGCCCTCTCTTGTTGTTCCAACCAAACAATTTAAAAAACCCAACCATGTACTATCATAACTAGCCTAAAATTCTCAACAAACAAAACTAAATCCTATAGAGAGATCCCTCTCTGAGTCTAGGAGGGCTAGATCCTAGACTCCAAAGTGGTTTTGTGGTTACCTATTTCAACTTCTTCCTCAACTTGAGAAATTACAGAGTGATAACACTTGGCATGGTATGGTATGGTATGCCTTGCGTTGCCATGCCATGGTATGGTATGGTATGGTATGCCTTGCCTTGCCATGTCTTGCAATGCCATGCCTTGCATTCACTTGTCATGCCTTGCTTAAATGAATAAGTTTAATACATAAATGAACAACTTTAATACATAAATGAACAAGTTTAACACATAACTGAACAAGTTTTATACGTAAATATTGCATGTACTAAATGAAAAATTTTAATACGTAAAAATTATAATCAAAGGATTCATTAAGCATGTAATTCTACAACTTGTTATCCCATATATCTTAGATAAAAATACTTGCATGAGAATTTCAATGTCATAACATAAGCTCTCTTTATTCATATATCTAAGGTATCTTCATAGTTGTCAAACATGGATTATCATAATTAATAGGATTTACCTATACCTAGACCTAGAACTAGAGCTAGACCTTTCCTTGCCTTGCAATGCCATGACATGCTTAGCCTTTTCTTGTGTGGCCTTCGATTTCCGTGCATTTCCTTTCCTTTCCTTTCCTTGCATTTTCATACCAACATGTCCCTGAATGGCTTGAGGAGGCGAGTTGCAACTCACAATAAAACTAAAACTAGGACTTGTATGGGAGAATCGCCAGTTGCATTGGATCTAGAGAATTGGGTTTCAACTAGTGGGGCCCCTACGCTATCAATCTATCGACCGAAAAACTATTTGTTGGATTATCTCCGACACTAGTGTTTTTCTCAATGACGCATAGTGCAAGTTTTGAAGAGGAGGTTGATTTTCAAGGACACTATGTCGAGAATTTGTGGGTACTATAGTCGTGTGGGCCTTCGCCAAAAAAACTTATGGAAGCTTTGTAAGGTAGCTAGAACAATAAGTTACGACAGAAAATCACGGTTTTTCTGGAAAAAACCCTAATAAACTATTGAATTTAAAATGCTCATAACTTCACTTCCCAGACTCTGTTTCGGCGGATAAATATTTTTTTTAATTGGGTGAAATTCTGAGAGGAACTCATATTTGTAATTTGTTTGGGCAAATTCAGCCTCCAATTGCTACAGAAATAAAAAATCACTCTGTTGTCCGCGGAAAAAACCCTAAAAAATTGCAGATTTTAAAACTTCAATATCTTGATTTCTCGGACTCCGTTTCAGACGATTTTTTTTTCAAGTTGGGTGTTTTTCTGAGAGGAACTCAGATCTACAACCTGTTTCTGCAAATTTTGCATAGAAATATATCGAAAATTTCTAGAATGTCGCCGCCCTCTTTTTTCTTCTTCGAAAAAAAATCTGCATAAATAAAATATATTTGCCCACAATGTCTGCCAAGGAAAGTGCTCTGATACCACTTGTTAAGAACCAAAGCAGATCTACAAATTTAATCACCACAAATACTGAATACACAATAGATTCACAAAGCAAAATACAAGAAACCACACTTTATTATCACCAAACCCTTGAGGTAGGGAAACACCATATAATGGATCCTATTATGGAAGAGATCCTCTCCTATTCACTTGCCTCTTCGAGGGGGCATCCTCCTATTGAGCTACAACTCACAATACAATAATTATCTTCATGTTCCATTACATTGCTTGAACCCCTTTATATAGTGCTACCATCACCTAAGAACATTATAGAGGAAGAATCTTCTAGAAGTAGAACCTTCTAAGAAGTCCTCTTACATTTATTATATCTAACTACCATAGTGAGATTTATTTAATAATATAGTGGACCTAGTCCACCTTACATTGAATGAC
>SNQJ01S0042309.1:29926-40245 GCA_010110895.2 Picea sitchensis | reverse complement strand
CTACCATCACTAACTAGCTTCTCATAGATCAATACCCAACACGAGATTCATCCTTTGTGCAACAACGTACCTCCTATGCTCTCAAGCTCCCTTACAACTAACAATTCTCTCCCTTTTCAGCCCACAACCAACATGAGGAAAGATGAGATATGGATGCTAGCCAAACGTAAGTCAAGAGATCCTTGAAGAGTCTCCAAAAGAGGTATGTATGGATGGAGTAAGGATGTGTATGGGGAGATAATTGATTGAAACATCATTTACACATGGTTTTTTGAATGTACCACCTTTTTCATGCATGGAGGAGTTAAGGAAGTGACAGATGGCATTGCTAATCTTTCCCCCTTCCCTTCTCACCTCTTGTCATATCACAACCCCACTTTCACTGCTAGGCAAGCCATTCACATGTTTATTTTATATTAACTTACTGTTCAACGTTACATCATGCTGATGTCATAACTTATATCCAACTTAGGAAAAACAACATATAGTAAATAACTAATCATAGTCTTTTGTGGGGCCTTGGCCTTTTGTTCCTTTCTAGGATCTCAACAACTTGCATAATATGTAGAAAATATATATCATAAGGTGCTTTTTCTCAAGTCCATAGGACTTATCACTCAAGCCAAAATTATATATTTACATCTTATTTACACACCAGTGTATGTACAAAATAGGGGTATAAAAATGTGGTATTACATTCCCCTTCCCCTTGGAAAAACATTATCCTTGATTGTGACCCTCAATGCTCAAACAAAAAAAAATTCTTCTCCTTTATTGCATCCTTCATTTCTTATTGTCATTTGGCTTGTATTATTAACATTGGACCTTTATCTGAGGCTCGAGCGATTACTTAATTTTCTAGTCTGGTCATCTTTCTATCAAAGATGTTTGAGGGCTTGGTTTGGAACTCTTTACCTGGTTCCACTTGAATCATAGCCCAATCAACCATGTGGCTAGGATCATGTACATATTTCTTAAGTAAGAAACATGAAAAATTGGGGTCCCGTGTGAGTTTTTTAAAGCAACATGGGACTTTGCTAGGATGGACCTTTTATAGATGTACAAAGAAGCTATGAGAAAGAAATCTTTGGGATATGGCATCAATCAAGGCCTCATCAAGTTCATTCCCAAACCTGGAGATTTCAATCTCATAATGGATTGGAGGCCAATTACTTTATTGAATGTATCATACAAATTTTGGCTAATGCCTTGGCACTTCGACTCAAGCACATATTGCCCAAAATTATGTTGCTTTAACAAACATGCTTTATTTGAGGTTTCTTTATTTTTGATAATGTCATTGCTATATGAGTAGGCTCGATGTCGGTCTATGTGCTTGGATGCTCTCTTTGTCTAAATAGACTTTGAAAAGCTTATGATTGTGTGGAGTGGCCTGTCATCTTAACCTTGCTAGAAGCCTTGGGCTTTGGCTCTTTCTTTGTTAGTGCCATCAGAAATTCATTTGCTAAAGCTTTTGCATATCTCTCCATTAATAGGTGGCTTAGAAGGGATTGGACTTTTTAGATCTATCTGATAGGGTTTTCCTTTAGCCCTTACCTTGGGTTAGCCATGGTTGTATTAAGCCCATTGAATTGCTAGAGCTTGATAATATGCAATTAGTCAATGGACATTTTGTTGATGATTCATTGTTTATTGTTATGGAAGAATAGGCCTCATCGAATAACACTATTTTGTGTCTTTAGATTTTTTGGTGCCACATCTAGCTCCAACATTCAATGGGCCAAAATCTAGTGTTTTAGATAGCTAATGCCAAGCTCCTAGATGGCTTGAAGTTTGGGGACAGTCTTGGATTTAACTTGCCAAATTTTTAGGTTTTTTTGAATACTCTTTTCTTTCCAAGCTTACCATAAAGAGCTTTGGGAGGTGGTGGACTAGTGAGTGAAAAGAAGATTGAAAAGTAAATCACTCAATCTTTGGCTTAGTGGTCAAATTTCAGRTTTGTACTAGAGTGCTTTCAACCACGTGTTTATTATTCTTCATGCGGGCTTCCTTCCATAAAGGCCTATTAGAGCCYAGAAAAGGCCCGAAGGAGATTTCTTTGTGTTGACGTTTGAGTAGCTTCGGAAGATATTATTATTATATTTATCTTGTATTTGACCAAGACAAAAGCCTAAAGAACATTGTTATATTATATTTGTTAAGTTGKCCCTATTGTGCCTTGACAAGTCAATAGTAAATTAGATGGGTAAAGTGGACAGGTCGGCCCTGACCTAATTYTGGGCAGRCCAACTAGTATTTATAAGAGGCCTAGYGCCTCATTTGGAGAAATACACAACTAGCTCTCTTATATTGTGCGCAAGTCTTAGAGTGATGCAGCTACAAGAAGGAGTGACGCAACTACAAAGGAGGAAGTGTCTCAGTAAAGGGTTTTGGCTATTTGGTGAAGGATTATCGTGGTCTAATGGTGCGCTACTCTGTTCTGGTTAGGGTTTCTGGTGGATCTTCTGTTTTGGTGGGATCTCTCTTGAGAGAGACATTGTACTTGTTGAAGAATCTATATTAAAGAAGCTTTGTTGGGTTTTTTCTCCCCCACGAGGGTTTCCACGATAACTCTTGTTTTACTGTGGATGTCTTTCTTTTAGTGATCCTTATGAATTCAATTATTGTTTTAATAGACTAAAGTTAAAGAATACTACACACACTTAATTGCTTATGAAGAATTTTAACACTTTGGGCCAACAACTCTAGTGGCAAAGGATGCCATAGAGTTGTTAACTGGGAGATGTGTTGTACCTCGATGGGCTATGGGGATCTTGAAAACCTACATGTAGTCCCAAGACTTGTGTGCCAAATGGGTGATTTGAGCATTGGAAGGAAAGAAGGCCCAGAAGTTGCTTTTGAGAATCTATATTTCGATGGGATCCCTTTTGGGCAAATTGTCTTGGCAAGGTTTCAATTTACAGTGTCTTGTCATTCCCCTACCATCACTAACATCAAAGGTTTATTTGTGGCCTGGTGTATTTGGAAAGCTGTTAAGCCATTCCTATCTTGGAGAGACTAGTCCTTAAGAGAGGAAAAAACTTTGGTTGAGATATCTTGGTACTTGGCCCTCAGGTTTTAGGAAAGGCATTGTCTCAACATAGACCTATATGATAGCTAGTCAAGGGATTAGATTCCATGGTTAGAATTGAAAGCGAAATATGAGCTCTTAGACCTTGAAAAGTTATTCTTGACATAGTTCAAAATTTGATCCTTGGTTCTCTTTCCATCAAGATAGGGTTGCAACCTCCTCAAGCTTGTTGGCTTGATTGCAAGTGTAACATGATAAAGGCTTTTACCAAGTACAAGCTAGCAGACAGTTATAAATCATTGTGTGCAAGGGCAGTGTTGGATGACCAACTGAATAAACTATGGCTACTCTTGTTCAAGAAAAAACATGGTTCTTTAGGTTGTGTAGCATGTGGAAACCTATTATGGAACCCAAAACAACTTTTTTTGCATGGTTGCTAGTTGTGGGGGGCTTGCACATAGATAAGATACTTACTAGTGAGGATAATATGGGGTACCTAGGGAGGTACCCAAGGGGATCATGAATGTAATGTGGCCATAATAATGGAATAGGACCACTATGTAATTAAAAGAAAATAATATAATAATAAGGGGTAGTTGGCATAGACCCCTAAGAATACTCATGAGAAAGTATAAATACACATGAGTACCATTGTATTGGAGAGGTGTTGGATTGTATTGTCTTGTAGCAAGCATGGCTTGTGGAGTGATTCCTTCCATAAGGAGTATTTGTTGGTGTTACCCTATCTTAAGAGTTCTCTGTATATTCTTGTGTTGTTTATGTTGAATGTTTTGGTATATTCAGAGTTAAAGGGTTTGTTTATGAAGTTTTATGGTTTATTCTCTCTTATATCTATCAAGGTTTACTATAGATGACCAACTGAATAAACTATGTCTACTCATGTTCAAGAAAAAATGTGTCTCTTTAGGTTGTGTAGCATGTGGAAACTTGTTATGGAACCCAAAACAACTTCTTTTGCATGCTCGTTAGTTGTGGGAGGCTTGCGCATAGATAGGGGACTTACTAACTTTGGAGTTTAGAGACCTCATTGTCCTTAGTGTGGGTAGCTTGAAAGCATCTATTTTGAATTTTTGATTATGTCCCCTTTCCAAGTTTGCCCCAAGGGTGGGCTTAGTCCTTTTGTGGTAAACTTCTCCTTGCTTCTATATGATGGAGTGTTGGTCTCCTAGGAGATAATCTTCCTCAGTTTGTAGAATTCTAGATTTCATGGCAAATTATTTGTGAGGATATTTTTTTTTTCTTATGGAAGAAGAGGAATGATGCCCTATTATATAATAAGGAACCTGCTGGATCTTAGTCATGGTTTGACAACTCCCTAATTTGTGCAAGCCTATCCTTGCATATCACTGCACAAGTACAAAAGATAGAGATGGAGATGGCCACTTGCGACAACTATTAGAGTTTTGGTGAGGTGCCCTTGGAACCTGAGTAGGGAACCACCTTGCACGTGGACATTTCCTACGCAATTAGCTTGTTTTTGTTAGTCCCGGAGATTGGATGGTTGGCCATGTCATTGGGCTGGCCATGCAGTTAGGGAGAGAAGAGTAATGAGGTACAACTGGCCACCTCCCCCTACGCATCAAAATAACAAGGTTTAAAGCTTAGTGCTCATTATCTTGGAGACTAAAAAATCACTTAAGCTTGGCCAAGGGTTGTGTTTATGCTTCTTTTTTTCATGGATTTTTTGTGTTTTCAAGCTTGGTTGTTCACTTGGTAGGGCTTGATACCTTGATGGGTTGTATCTACTTTCACTGACCCGTCAAAGCCACTGTTGACAATTCAAATCTTCACATTCCATGGATTTGAAGTTGAAATTGGTCATTTTCATAATTTCTATATTTTTTCAATCAGAAAATTGATAGTTGTCTTTTATATAATCATGAGTTGATCTATGTAATATGTATTATGTACTATGTAGAATTGTTCAATTTGCATATATATATATATCTATATACATATATATATTATTGAAGGAAAAATTTGTATCTTTTTATCAAAGTTTGTAAAAAGGATGCAAAAAGTACTTGCCTAAGATCAGTATTTGAACTTGAAATCTGTCCTCCATCAAGTTGACAGCCAATTTCAGGTCTCCATAGGCTACAAAGTCCTGCATGTTGTGGTCCTTAGCCAGAAGAAGTAAGATGTAAGCAGCCCTGATCTCAGCATGTTTATTTTTGCCCCTGTGCAGAATTGGAATATGATCTTAAGAGAGCTATTGATATACAGTGCACAACCTGCCCTGCTCTGTTGATTTTCACGTCTATTTTCAGATCTTGATAATTATTGATCTTATGATGTTAAGTCACTGTTATCATACAATAATTATACACTGAAAATATGAACCAAATAATACAGCGGAATAACAGTATCACAGAAATATAACCATGCACAAGAGACAGAAGATTTATCCTGGGAAAACCCTTTCACGGGAAAATCCCAGCCAACTTTTCTCTAGAAGAATTCCTTGCTGATCTGAAGAACAATCCTAGAAGAACACCAAGAGTAACCCCTAGCACAAGACTCTTGTGCTTACACAAAGAAGAATCACCCAGATAACAATAATTTTGCCCTAGAAGAGAGAGCGAGTTTCCCAGATAAGGTAGCGAGCCAATAAGACAGATAAACCCAAGAATAAAGTCTTCTTCCTGCGATTTCGATATCCCCACTAAATCTACGAGATGGATGACTGTGCAAATGAGCCACACGAGTGGTGTATTTATAATTTTATACTAGTTGCTGCCTTCTAATTCTGGGTTGACTTTACCTTTTGGCAGGGCCGACTTGACCCTAAACTGGGGCAGACTTCTCAATGTGGGCTTCCAAAATCACATTTACTGGGCCGACTTCTTATTTCTGGCCTTCAATCTTTCTTCTAGGATTACTTCAATGTTTCTTCTATGGAGAATGACTTGCCCGAAGTTGCAAAACATGAACACTCCCTCTCAACGAGGGAGGCATTCTCCATCACGCCAAGCATGTTTCGGAAGTATCATTTCTTCTTGTCATAGAAAAGTTTCTCATGAGCCATGTTGATGATACATCTCCATACAACTGTGTTTAGCACCTCGGGTCTCAAAGAAGACCACACTTGGACCATTCATCTCCACAAGTACACCCTTGTGAGTGAATGCCACCACAAGTAAACCCCTGTGAGTGAATCTGCCATTCTCCGCTGGTTAAAACACCAATCCTGGGAGAATGACGTTCGATGCTATCTGACACATGGAAGCACCTCAAGCACCTCGAGTCGATAGGACTACGCTTGGGCCCATTTACCACAAGTACACTCTTGTGATGAATGTATCCTATCTCTATTTGTCTGCAGCCCAATCTAGGAGGTCTGCCCGATGCTTACCTGGGCCACTCACCACCACAAGTACACCCTTGTGAGTGAGTGTCACTTACAGGTAAACCCCTGTAAGTGAATCTGTCATTCTCCACTGATTAAACCACCAGTACTGGGAGAATGATGCCCGATGCAACCACACACTGGAAGAATACTAGCCAACAGTCCTGTCGTTATATCTTCTTTTTGTCACAGTCAACATAGTAATCAAAGATGGGAGGGCCATCAAAATATACCAAATACAATCTATGACTGTTGTAATGCAAACAAATGGTTTCGTCATTTGTTGGATCATGTATATGAACATCTGTCTCCTTGGCTCCAAGAGACCTTTCAAACTCAGAAATATCACGATCTCCATTCTCTTCTGCATTTATGGCCTTTGACTAATCTTCAAATTCAACAAAGTTAGAGCACTGAGGTCTGTTCCTTCTCATTTCTAGACAGGCCTGTTCACTTGTGATGGATGAAAATCGATCTTCTTTAATGAAATGTCAACTAGAACTGTCTTCAATATGACTGTTAGTAGCCCAAAGTAAAAATCCTCCAGTTTTCACTTTACAAGGCAGATCTGCCACCAGAATAGGGCTATCTTTATCTCCATTAACAGCATCAAAATTCAGTGCACGATCTCCATCATTGTTTTCATAGTGTAATTCATGAATGCCCATGATTCTGTCATGCTCTGTCCAGACAGGAAAAGTTGTCCACTTTTTCATTATCAAGATCTTCAGATTCTAGCATGCTGGTAATCCTGGAAGATTTTGCAGCTCACTGGTTTTCTGGAACAGCAGAGATGCGATCATATAATCAGTGCTGTTGATAATTTGTATAATTGGTGGAAGGCTGTGTAGATTCTTCATTGTTCACATTGAGGATGCACTGTTGTTCCTTGACAAGAATGGGGTTTGAAGACAAAAAGTGATCTTTTTTTAAATTTGGATTCTGGAATGCCTTCTTCCACAGTGGTTTCATCATCTTCAGGAGGGCCAGGAGATTCTTCAATGGGGTTTTGTGCACCATAAATTTGCTGAATCCTTCAACAATGGGCATTCATTGCTCATATTCATTAGGGCACCATCGTCTGCAAAATGCTTCAACAAATCCTGCAAAAGATGATATTTTTCCTTTACCAAGACTTTCAAACCATCTCCTTGCATCCCTTTTGAGACTAAATGCAAAATTTTTCATCATATCATCTTCATGAACGATACCAATGCTTAAACTGAACTGAATGAAAGATGAGATATGTAATATGATTGAATCATCACATCCATAAAACCCTGGAATTGCCTTTACATCTACACTTGGGTTCTCATGAGGAAAACCCCGGACATTTGAAAAATCAAAAGGAGCTTACCAATCCGCTATCCATGGAGGCAATCCTGTTTTCTTTTGCTTCTAGGTCTTCAATACAAGGCTGAAAATACAAATATGCAATGGATAATGATCATACCTCATACACATACCAAGGTGGAGTTGCCAAGATGCGCTTTTCTTCAAGAGCCTTCAAATTGATGGATGTTCTCACTTCTACATCCAACAACGTTTTCAAATTCTGTAAGGAACAAGGGCTTTGTCCCTTCATTGAGTCGCCATGTGAGAAAAGATCTTCAATACAACACTCTCACAAATGTGTCATGAAGCATACTCTTCAAATTTCTAGGTGAATGGACTTTATTCCTGGCAATGGTGCCAAAATGTTATTGCTCAAATTGTACTTAATGATAAAAGCTCTAATCCACAAGGTACAACTCAAGGGGCAATTGTTAGGATGATTGCCACTGTCACCTTAGTAACCTATCCTCTTCACTTTAGGCCGACTCTCCTCTAGTTCAAGAGGGGTATCCTTAGTGGCATTACTAAAACCAAGCAACGAGGCACAAGTTGAAATTGAGAGTAGCCTTAGTAAAATAGAGTTTTGGGGTTTTAACTTTTAAGGGTTTTAAAATAGGCGATGGAAGGAAGTAGAGATCATTGCCAAATCTAACAAGGGCAATGGATTCAAGGTGAATCAAATGGCTTATGAGGTCAAGAAGAAACCTTCTTAAGAATTGTTTATTTCCTTCAAGGATTAGGGCTTAAATATTAGAACCAAAAGGAAGAATAATCCTTCACCCAATCAAGATTAACAATGGATATCAAGGTCTACAAGAAGGGAACCTTAATGGAAAAACCTTCACCAACAAGATCAACTATGATTTGATGGACTTACTTAATACTTTTGCTAGGGAACCAAAGGAAAAATAAAGCAAGGTACCAAATAGTCACCAAGACAACAAAGGAAAAAGGAAGGAATTACTCTAGAACATCTTCCTTCCAAGTGGTAGATTTACCACTCAAATGGATCGATCTTGAAAGCTTGTAGAAGACTTGAACATTTCACCATTAACCCTTATGGACCAAATAAGAGCCAAGATAGAGAAGCTTCAAGAATTGACCACAATCATCCACAAAGAAAGAACCCTTTACACAACCATATGCCCCAAGAAGGATGTGTCAATTAAGCTCCAAGGAGTGAAAGCTCCAAAATTCCAACCATGAGCACAAATGAGGAAGGACATCTCTTTATATAGAGTGATGCTCACCTTCCTTTACACCATTTCCTCCAACTAACTAGTCTGAAATACATTTAAAAATAAAGTGGTCAAGCCACATGTATAATGATCCAAACAAAACAATCCCCAAAGAGGGGGATGTCTCCATAAGTGAGGGAAGAAAATGCCTCCAAGGTTCAATGTTAGGGTTTCTTCTTGCTTCCCGGAATATTCTATTCTTGTCAGGTTTACACGTGGAGGTAAATACCTCCCGCAGCTACCATAATATCAACACTCTCTCCTAGCTAGGGAGGTATTGAAGGTAATGGTATTGAGCACAAACATAGCCTTCACCTGGTAGAATCAACATAGTCGTATAGACTATCTCATGACTAGATCATGAGCACCATCATCACTATCAGTGTTATCTGCTGCATCATCTCTCAAAACCATACTTCATCTGAGTAATCAGACATGATGTTGGATAAGTCACTCACTCCACAGAGTGACACAAGAGCCCTTCTTCTAATCCGATCATATGTCCTAGAAGAATAAATGTCCTGAACCATTTTCCGTCTGGGAAATCTCTGTCCATTGATCATCCATCTAGCTAATAATCATTTCCAACATTACTGATAGTCTTCAAGTCAAATCGAAACAATGTCATTCAATAGAACACAACTGTGTCTATCCATAGTAGTACACAACTACAATCTAGTGGTACACTGCCACACCAAGTAGCACACAGATACTTGATCAATGACGTATAGTCATAATCAGTGGAACACATCCACCACAATAGTATATATCTACTGTCTGGAGACATACAGTCTCCATAACAATCATCTGATATCAACCTGCATAGAAAACATTGTTATGATATAAACTGAATCATCTGGGCCATTCTTCCACTCACATCTGTGAGGTTTGGAAGAGCATCTGCCCTCAGAAAGTAGAAAATCAATGATGAGCTATCTGGACTATTCTTCTCAAGCAAGGAAGAATAATTGTCCCGATTTCTGAGCCTGGACCATTCACCTATCTGGGCCATTCCTCCGGCACTAAACAAAGTGAAACCTGGAGAGAATGAATCTGCCCTAGGGAATGACTGTCCAAACCAATTCCTAAGGAAATGATTGTCCTGCACCAACCTCCAAAACAGACCATTCTTCGAAACTGCTCACAACTGTGAGCTTCGAAAGAATGACTGTCCGGCGAGGCGGACCAGTCTTCTTGACCACTACTAAGAGTGACTGTCAAGAAGAGAGACTGTCCTAGACCATTCCCTATGTTAACCACAAGGGGAATCACTGTCTATGGTACATCAACAATTCATCGAACCATTTTCATTACAAAAATGATCGTTCAATCTGGACCATTTTCC
>SNQJ01S0042309.1:8718-21201 GCA_010110895.2 Picea sitchensis | reverse complement strand
TCTCTTTATTGAGTGAGTGCAAGGTGTGCATAGTGTCTGCAAGGAGTGCATGACCGAGTCTGTTTCGACTCGAAAGCTTAGAAGAGATAGCAAGAACTTGTATGTGTGCAGGGAGTGCATAAACGTCCGCAAGGAGTGCGCGACAGAGTTTTCAGACTCGAAAGCTCAGGAGGAGTAGCATGATCTCAGTCACGAGAGATAGAAGCGGGTGGAGAACAACTGCAAGGAGTGCAAAGTCATCCACAGAGGAGTCGACTGTGGAAGAAGATCTGTTGCAAGGTGTACACAGATCGAGATTTCGACCAAGTGTCGAAGGAAGTGTCCAGAGGAAGTCAAGTAAGTTAAGCTCAGGAGGGAGAGCGACAGAAATCTCAAAAGAGAGAAATCCTTGATGTCTTCACTAAAGTTAGTGGGAAATATCCGTCCCAAGAGGAGACGAACGGTTCCAGACCATCAGATCTGGGAGAACTACGAGGAGGATAACCGTGAAGTGTTTCGGTATTTCGGGGTTCGGCAAGGTTGAAGACTTGACGAAAATAGAGCCGTGAAATCCGAAGTCGGGATTCAATCTCAGTTGTTTATCGCGAGAGAGGCACGTGGCAACGGATTAAAGAGTTCGGGAATCGGAAGTTTGGAGGTTCGTGGGTAGAAGACCTAGAGTTTTGCGAGGTCGCGAAACCCAAACCATAGTGGGACCGACGAAACTAAGGAGATGCGTGGCGAAAATTCGGAAACTTGGAGACGAGCGCTTCGGGAAAAGCTGAGGGAAGGATTCAGGATATCCTCGAAGTCCGAATCGCGAAGGAATAGACCCACAGTCATAGCCGTGGTCACTTGAGGAAGAGACCTGTGTGTGGGTAGAGTTGTTTCGGGTGCCCGCAGGGACCCAAGGAGTCACTCCAACTCAGTGTTGTGAATGATCCAAGACCAGGAGGTCAAGCAGCCCTTTGGAGGGAAGGGGGTTTGCTCCAAATAATCCCCCTTAAATCATGCCATTGTCCTTCCAAGTCAAGGGAGAGTCTAATAAGCCCTCACGTGCCACATAAAAACCTCAAATGCAATATCAAGGCGGACGTCCCTCAAATGATGTGGTGCAACCTCAAAATGTGCAAACAAGGTGAGATCTCCAAAACCTAGGACGTGGCATGGCACGAGAAGCCCTGGTACATGAAGAATAGCTCAAAATAGTTTTGATCCATGCCTTTGGGACCGTGAACTACCTCGAGATATGTGAAAATGCCTTGGGAAATGTGAACTTCCTTGGGAATTGTGAAGATGCCCAAAAACTTGGATGAAGACAATGCCATGCTCAAACCCTAGGGCGCTTCAACAAAGGGACTATGCATCATCAAATACTATATCACATGATCAACAAATGTGCCATCAAACCCTCTAGCTTAGCCTAATAGATGAAACCAAGTAAGTGCCCCAACTGTCCAAAGCTAAAATAATACAATGGGTAGTGAAGAAATTCACTAGGATTACCCCTATGCCAAAACAAGGTGTAATAGAAAGCACCGAGCACAAGGAACATTGAACACATCGTAAAAGAGAGCTATAGGGGCTTGGCCTTGACCCTCTTATAGCGTCGATGGAAAAAGTAATTGATAGAGTATTTCACTTGACTCTTATCAGCGCTTCAATTACAAATATGCTTCAATTACAAGGTACAAATATTCTTCAGTTTTGTCAAACTTTCAAAATTTGACACAATCCCCCGGATGGGGTGTTATTGGGGCACACTTGGCAAGCAACGGAGGTCAGCACCAGCCAACGAGGCATGGATCCACGTGATGGGCTCGTGCCACCGCCCGCCACCCTCCTTCGGCATTAATTGGAACCATCCCTGACGTAAATGCGCATTTATGAATTTCTCTTCTCCTTACGAGCGTCTTAGCATGGCTCTGCCACAAATGAACATACCCCGACTCTGCTCGAGTGTCGAAGGGCTCCTCCCTTCGCGGCCATGGTCTGATACCGTTCGAATCCTCAGGCTCTTTGCTGGCCTTACTTGTCTCCGCGCCTTCCACTTCGGCCTGGTGCACCTTGCTTCTTTGAACAACCATCAGCACTACCGAATGCCACGCCCAAGGGGGAGGCCGAGGCGAGGCTCTCCATGAAAACCTCGCAGGCCTTCACTCTCGCCCCCCGACTCACCCTCCATCTGCTCCTCCCCTCCCCTCCAGCCCGAGCCCTTCTCTCCTCCCTCTCCAATTCCGTTGGTTTCGCAGTTGCACTCTTTGGCAATTATCCCTCGGACGCCGGGCTCACCCTCGCGTCTCTGTATCGTCTCCACTCTGCCTGACCCGGACCCTACACCAGTCTCTGATTTTCCAAGAAGCTCATGTGGCGCGCCCCCTCCTCCCCGTAGGCCAGGGAACTCTGAACACCAGCCATCTGACTCCTACAATGGGATGCAACTCAGAGAAAGCTTAGACATCATTTACGGACTGGTCTTTGAACTTCGCCAGGGGGTGGAGGACCTCCATTTTCACTTGCAGACCACAGACGACAAGATAACGACCCTTCTTCAGCTCCTCGCCTCCATGCGCGAGGCCTTCCCCTCATACCCGGTTGGAGCGACTTCAGAGGAGGTGCCCCGAACAACAGCCGATGGAGGAGACGCCCAGGAACAACGCTCATTAGAGAAGGGGCTGGAGCAAACCGGGTGCATGACAACGGAGGTAGACTCGGCAAGTCGACAACTGCAGGCTACGACGACAGATGCTGATGGAGCTGCGGACAAGGTGACAGGCGAGGTGCTATGGGCGAATGAGGTGACGTATGTCGAGGAGGAACCTTGGTCGGGGGACCTCCAAGCCACATGGACGGGCTACCTGCCAGGTGTTTAGGCTTATAGTTTTATTTGCAGTAATGATAGTTTCTGTCAGTTTCACTGGGGGACTAGTCTATCTAAAACTTTTCTTTCTTAGTTATAGCACTACTTACGCTTAACTCCTATGCTGGCTGGACTGGTTTCCCCTCTGTTGGGGCAGTCCAGTAATTACAGTATGACTATTGGTGTATTCTGGAACTCCACTGTGGTTTTGGAAGGTCTTTAATATACAATACTTCTTACTTAAAAAAATAAAATTTGACACTGATTTCCTTTAATACAAATGAATATACCCTTTAAGTGAACAATTTGTTCAATTAAAATAAGTCCCCCCCTTAAACTAGTGAGGACTTCAATCCTTTTTATGAGAAAGAAATCCTTGAATTTTTGAGAAAGTAATGATTAGAAGAATGCCGATTAATAAATATTCACCATTACAAATATCAATAGCAATAATTCCTTTGCAATATATACATTTTGGATCATGTGATTAAAATGGCCGCCATGAGGAGAAACACATGTTCTTTGTTGGAGATTGAGTGAATTTTTGAAATTCTGTCCTTCACTAACGGTTTCACTGAGGAAGACGATTTGCCTATAATCGTGATTCTCTTTGGTTTGTGATTGATACAATATTTCAATTTCAAGCAAGACTTTACTATTACATGGGATAAGCATTTAGCACATAGAATGGGATCGGTACATCTTGCAAAGATTTTTATATCCCATATATCCTCTCATCTACCTTGCTGTAGTGGTTGTGATAGAGAGATTTTTTGATTTAGTCTAGAGGTTTCAAGCAGTGCATGAAGAATCAATTCTTTATGAATATGGATCAGAGACACAGGAGATGTTCGTGCCCTAGCTCGACTGTCAAGAATCTACAAGTATCCCACCTTTTTTGTGTGTGTAGCAGACAACAAAGAATCCCCGAGACTAAAGTGGACAAATCTCTGATAGCAGAAATTCTATAGCCCTAGCGAAGAAGCAAGTGTAGAAGAGCTTGGAGCTAGTGGCTTTTGGGTGTTCATTCATTCATTCCATTTTCAGCGAGTACGAGCTCATTGTACAAGGTTGGATGTGGATTTGTCTGTACAAAATCTCCACGCTCGAGGGTTTCTCCCATATTAAGATCACAACCATGGAAGTTTTATAGTGCATGCAACAATTTTGAGGCTATAGATGTGGTTCAACAGTCAACTTGCGGCGAAGGCTCGAATTTCATTGACACCCAAAGAGGCTGAAGACTATGGTCCCAAGATTGCGCAGGTCATAGACTGGTTTGGCCAACTTCAAGGGGTTAATCTTGAAAATGTTGAACGCTGGGTCTCATCCTGACTCTTTGCCACAATCAGACTAATGTATTGTTGTATGGGTATTTTGATCCTATGGACATGTATAGACACCTGGCTAGTTTGAGAAATGTTCTCAATGAATCTGTGCTCTATGTTGGGAGTGAATGGCACCCATTTCACCATTCACAGTTCTGCTTGGAACCCACTTGAGGATTTGTAGTTTTTCCAAAACCCAATTGAAGGGACTGTTAGAACAAAATGAGCGGAAGAAGAGATGGGTCTTTGTCCAGAACAATTGGATTGGCTTTTCGTGATTCAAGACTAACAGTTGTAGTGGGGATTCGTTCTCAAACTTTTCATACTTCCTATTGGCCCTGCTTTTACTTGGGTCTCCAAGGTCGAAGTTTGCTTCTGGGCATTGTGTTGGCCTTGTTCTGATAGGTGAACATTTGAGCTAAGCTCTCTTATTTGTTTCCTCAAATTGGCATTGGTTTCTCTTATTGACTTTAACTCTAATTTCAGAAGCTTCATTCATTCTGGAGATTCACATGATGACACCTGTGATGAAGCATGGAGATGGATACACAAATATGTCTTCATATGGGTACGATGATGTCTTCGGTGATCCTTCGATGGGTTGGTTTCGTTATGCTTACACAATGAGGATTTGTGTTTTTAATTTTGGGTTTTTCTACATAGGCCTACCATTCCCTCAATTGAGCTTTTGGATCGACTTTCCAAGGAGAAGTCAATTGCTTGGCCATAATCTACTGCAAAGGCTTTGAATGATAGTTGATTGGATATAGGATTAAGATCTGGTGGCCTCTTGATATGTAGTTTTATGAGTGAATTGTGGAATTAAAAGTCTCAGATCTATGACTATAACAGATTTGCTAGATCTATTAGATCTACAAATATTTTAAAACAATTCAAAGAATTGTAGATCTAAATTTTGACTACCATAGATCTTTAAAGAATTTCTAGAACCGACGGCGATTACAGAGAATAACTAGATCCCAAAAAATTTGAAAACAGATCTGAAAGTAATGATCACTATTTCACAATTGAAAATCTTTTTACCTGATTCTAAATAACAAAAGAAACACCTCCTTGAAGACATTCCTTTGTTTGATGAAGAAATCTAGGCTTGAGATTTAGAGTCTTCTTTTTTCTTTTTAATGATTCATTACCATGCCCTTCTCATCACCATAGCCTTCACATTACCATGGCTCTCTCATCACCATTGGCTCTGATACTATGTTAACATTCACCAAGTGACCTTAGACACACAATTTTATTAATCGGGAAAAGACAATTTACATAATAGGTGAAAGGCATTGTGTATATATATTATATAACCTCTATAGCCTTATCTCAACATGCCATGTGTCCTTGACCAACAATGCAAGGATGTGACAAGGACAATCTATCTCCTAGGAAATACCTATCTTCTAGAATAACTTTATTTATTATTATTCTAGAAAATGCCTATCTAAATAAACTTTAGGATTATTAGGCTAACAAATAGTTCTCTCACGAGATTGGCCTCTCCTATGATAAACATTGTCCCTTCCTTCAAGACCATGCCCGACTTGACCTCTAGAGAAAATCTGCTCCCCAACACCATGAGAACCCACTGAAAACCTAAACCCATCCACTGTATTGCCTTTGTCACTTATAGCAGAGGCCATACCATTACCTCCCTCAACATTTGCATCCTTCATTGAACCTGAACTTGCAAAAAATGCTGCTAAACCAGCAATACCTTCTTGTTCTATCTTGGAACTTTCTTTGTCACTATTATAATTTTTATTCATTGATGATTTTGTTTTTGTTCATTATTAATGTCTCACAATTAATGAATTTCCTTGATCATTTTTGTGCTGTATCAGTGCTCATATTTATGTGTGTGATTATTTTTCACCTCCACGAGGGGAGAGCTCGCTTAGTATATTATGCAATTATTAACTCCTACTATTGCTATGTTCTTGATCTTATTGTCTCCTAGTTGATCCTATATACTGAACATATGTATTTGGCATAAATTTCATAACTGTTGGATCTAACTGTCCATACAAGCACTTGAATGGGAAGTGTATCTTTGAAATCCTTTGGACTTGCTTTCTTCTGTTGCTAGGCCATTGACTGTTAATCAGATATTCACAGTGAAACCATCATTGAGTACAGACATTTCTCTTCCAAATTTTATTATTGTATGATGGAATTTTTGAAGGATTTGATATATAGACCACAAACACGTTCTTTTCAAGAAGCCTCATGTCAAAGTTTATATTATATAATCAGTCTAAAGACACTTAAGTTCAAAGGAAAAGATTCCACTTCTAACACAAACACACTATAAAGCTTGCAGGACATGAGTTGTATGAGGAGCCATTACCCTCTGGAGGGATTGTGACAGGAATAGGGCCAGTTAATAGAAAATTGTGTTTGTTTGTAGCCAATGACCCTACTGTCAAAGGTGGGACTTATTATCCTATCACTATTAAGAAGCATCTTCGTGCACAAGAAATCGCTGCACAGTGCAATCTACCTTGCATATATCTTGTTGATAGTGGTGGTGTTAATCTTCCAAGACAGGCAGATGTCTTTCCTGACAAAGAGCATTTTGGAAGAATATTTTACAATCAGGCACAGATGTCAGCTGCAGGAATTCCACAGATTGCTTTGGTATTAGGTTCTTGCACTGCTGGAGGAGCTTATATTCCTGCAATGGCAGATGACAATGTTATTGTCAAAGGCAACGGCACTATTTTTTTAGCTGGACCTCCTCTTGTCAAGGTTTGTCTAAATTCACTATATTGTATGATGTTCAGCTTTTCTGTTATACAAGAATTATCTGATTTATCAAGTCTTGTAATGTGAGACATTTCTATTGATTTTAGCTTTTTTCCGTTCATTCTAAAGAGTAATACTTGTGGTAGGCTGCAACTGGAGAAGAAGTGTCTGCAGAGGATTTAGGAGGTGCATCAGTGCATTGTAAGATCTCTGGAGTTTCTGATTTTTATGCCAATGGTAATTTCTTTCCTTCCCGTGCAATTCCTTGGATATGTATAAAGAAATTATGACTTTTTGGCATGTACACATGTTATATTAAATGCACAATGATTATGGAGTCAAACATCATGTCATATATGAGTTGAGTCTTATGCTGACTTTGCCATTGGTTGGAAAAATTTCCTGCATAATATGTATCTATGTTTCCAGAAAGGATTTTTGTGGGGATATATACCAAAATTTGTTTGTTGCTTAGATGCTTTAATTCAATACAAAATGCCTTTTGCAACACTTGCTGTTCAGACTCACAACTATGTTTGCTTGAAAACAAGCCTAGGTTTATGTTTTATAAGTTAACCATTTCGAAAAACCCAACCAAAAAAAGGCATATATGTTAACTTGTTCAACCATTGACTCTACAAGCTGATGAGAGTCAATGTTGGTGAAAAATTTCAGCCTACCTACTGCAGATATAGATGCTGGTTTCAACTCCAAAAATATGCCCTCTTCCACACCTAGGTACAAAAATGTATCAAACCTCACAAACCAATCCTTTGGGGTCTGCAATAACCTATACAGAATCAACACTTGCAAATTGCACCTTCTGTCGCTTATCCATACCTGCAAATTGCAACTCCTATGGCTGATCTACACCACCAAGTTGCACCTCTCTACCATTTTTTTCTTCGAAGCACCAATCAAATCTCATTGGCTCTATTAATATTTGAAACTGGAAGAGTTCCAAGGTAACTAGGGAAGATGCCACTGTCATGTCGCACAATCCCTCTGCACTTTGGGCTAGTGCTTGCTAGCCTCGGGGGAATCCCTATGCAATCTGTAGATAAAATATAAATCTGGGAAACAAAATATCCGTCCAAACTGCGAAAATAACTTGCTGATATGTAAAAAGCAGACTTGTGTGAAATAAATCTGGACAGCAAGCTATGATGCGGATTTACACCTAGCAATATAATTCTGCCTTGGGAACCATGCAAATCTGCTGCTGGAACACTTCAAATCTGCACTGGAGATAAATTGTAAACCTGGGAAACAAATATCCTTTCAAACTGCAAAAATAACTTGCTGTTATGTAAAAATGAGACTTGAAATCTGTGTGAAATAAATCTGGACAGCAAGCTATGATGCAGACTTATACCTAGTAATATAATTTTGGCTTGCAAACTGTACAAATATGCTGTTAGAACACTTCAAATCTGCTCTTAAAAGCGCATATCTGCACATGAAAATATAAAAAACAGAAGACTTTAAACCAACATGGCACATGTTAAATAAAAAAACTCCACAAAATCCTTGTCCAATTCATGCTTTCATCTCTAGATAATAGTAGTAGGTGTTGTTATCGCACAGATTGTAGTTTGGGCAAAGCCCAACCCAAACAACAAGTGTGTGACACAACTGGGAACACCTATCACTGTCACCTCAATAGATGTCCCCCTCGTCTCAGTGAAGGACAAGTCCAACACAAGGGAGGCTTCCCGGGTGATCCTAGGGGGATTGCAAGGAGAGAAGCAAGGAGCTAGAAGAACACTTCTATAGGTCAAGGTCTAAGATGAACTTGAGGCTTGAGGAGAGAGTCTTTGAAGTTGGTAAATGGTTGCCAAGGTTGTGTACCTGCAAAACAGTGTTAGACAAACCAAAACAAGACAATATATGATGATATAAGCCTCAAGACAAGTGGGGAATCAGCAAGAAACCTTGCTGTCCCAAAATTGCAGCAGTAAACAATGATATATCAGCGAGATTAAACTTATAAAAGCTGCAAATCAGACCATCAAAGCTAGCATATAATATTGGATAATAATGCTTGCTATAAGTAGACAATATTCCAATGTTTAAACCCAAACCTTGATGGCAGTAAGGGGGCTGTAAAAGAGTGTTATCAGCAGAGTTCTGTAACAGCCCTATGGCTGTAACAAACTTTTGCTACAGCAGCAGGTTCTATCCACTAAAATCAGCAAGTAAGCCACCCAAACAATAGCTCTCAAACAATAGATCAATTATCACAGCTTGCAAGTGAATTTCAGCGGTAGAAAAGTGAATAGAGAGTAAGAGAAAGTGAGTTTGCTGCAGCCCTATTGGCTGTAGCTTAATGTTTGTTACAGCAGCTCAATCACTTAGCAAATCAAGACGCTCCTAGGGCACAAGATAGCTTAAAGCAAGTAAAATTTAGATCCAAACTTGAACAATTCAATATCTCAAATTTCACGTTTATCAATGCAACAATATTCAATCTCTAATGCAATTAGTGCCTTATCAATTGGGTGATGGAGTCTCTTCCTTGGAAGACAAGTTCAACGAAGAGGAAGAAGAGATCTTTGTTAAGAGTTAAACCCTTAAATCCAACAACAATCATCCCAACTCGTCTACCTTAAAATCCAAGATGAACTAGGGTTTTAATGATTTCTCTAGGGGTGTAAACCCTCTCACTTCTAAGTTCTTAGAGAAAACAAACCCTAGCCAAGCCTTGCAACAAGGGTGTAAACCCTCTTACTTCCTAGAGAAAACAAACCCTATCCAAGCCTTGTAAACCTTCTTACTCCTTGAGGCAAGCCTTGTAGCCTTTCAATGTCAAAGAAAATTAAACCTTAGTGGAGGGTGTAAGCCGTTTTACTCATCCTAGGGCTTTAGATATATTTCTTGAATTTGAACAAGTAAAATGACAATAAATTGCAGAAAATTACTCACCAATCCAAGAGATAGCATGCAACATACCCTTACTACCAATATATCATCCACAAAATGCCAAAGAAACACCACCAAGAGAATTCGCTAGCCTTTTTTCCACCAATAGACAAATGCAACATCCATAATGACAAGAAAACAAGAGATAGTGAATTGCCCAAGAGGGCCGAAATTTCAGTCCAAGAGTAAGTAATTCGCAAATGATGAGTTATGAAAATGAAAATAGATGGTCCTCTATGTATGAGTCCATCTAAATCAATTTGTCCACATAAAATTGTCAACAATAAATTAAAAGAGGGCTGACCCCCTTTATTTGCTCTTACAACTTGCAAATATAAAAATTACATTAAGTAAAACCCTAAAAACAGTGAGGTCATGCCCTAGAAGGGTAACGTGAGGTCTAAAAGTGAGATGTTGAGCCTCAAAATGCAGATCATTGGGCTTCCAAAGGCCATGTGCCAAACTCTCATGTGCTAGAGTGTCATGCCATGCATCTCCTTCCTTCAAACCACCTCAAATCACTTATGGAACCATCAAGCCCACCAAACCCTAGCCTCCAAATGATGTCAAGGGCTTAGAAAGTGACGTCCTAGGCCTCCAAAGGCTAATGTCCAGGTGCAAAGGGCTATGATGTCATCCTCGAACGTTGTCAAAGTGCCTCCAAAGGCAACGTCCTCTATCTTTTGCACACAAAGGCTTCGAGGTGCTTTGCCTAGCCTGTGGGGTATGGTGTCCATCCTAGGGGCTTGCAACCCCCCATGAAGGTCAAAATGGCATAATTTCTCCATGGATAGCTTTCATTGAGCAAGGTCCTACAAATACAAACAAGTACACCCTCCAAGGGTCCACAAGTCACATATATCATGCCAAGTAAGACATTTAATAAAAGAACCACCCAAACATGTGCATTAAATCTTTGCTTTTCAAACTAAACAAATGCTCAAAAACCTTATAAAATTTTCCAAGTTTAAGTATGGGAGGGTTGTCATGGTGCCCTATGGGGTAGACCAATCCCCAAGTCAAGGAATGTTTCCCAAGAAGACCCTCTCAAAGTCATGTAATGAATATGAGGTGGATGGGGGCACGAATTTTGGGCATGGGGTTCTTGACATATCAAGGGCTCATATTATCTCACCTATGGGTGCCTTTGTGGAGGGTGTGTTGCATCCTTTGTTTGCAATGCAACATTTTTCCAAGCCCTTTTTATTTGCCATTAATTTATTATGGTCCGAACATTGAGTGCTATGTGCAATGGAAAGTAAAGAGCACCGCAATGCCACTTGAAGTTAGGAACACATTGAGTGCCATATGCATTGGAAATTAAAAGACACCGCAGATGCATTCCCTCATCAAGCAGGACATTTATTAATTATGTGTTTTCTTTTTTAAAGGTCCTTCATTTTTTTTAAGGAGAAGCGTTTCATTGCTCTCAGAACCTTAGGGCAAGCATCTAGAAGGATAATTTATGGCTTTTAACTTTTTCCAGCTACAACACCTTTGGGCCTTTAGCCCCTTCTTCCCATGAAATGAGGTACAAGCCCTTTTTGGGGTCAATGAGCTAAAGAACCCAAAAGATGAGGAAACAAAAGGGACTAGGTGTGAAAAGTGATAAGTATGTGCGGGAAAGGTACGATGACCCTTCAAGGAGACCCCCAGTAGCAACCCTTTCCCTGAGGGTGATCCACTTACTAGGAAACCATGTCAACCACCAAGGTGAAATAAGGCAAAAGGTATAATTTCCAAGAAAACGTTTTCATAATGAAGAAAGGATCCTTTGTGACATGCTCAAATGCTTCAATTATTAAAATGACACTTACCACGGGATCAGACTTGTTACTTCATGAAGCAAGACCTGCTGTCCTTTCTGGGCCATGCTGGTGTGGTGGACGTTGCTGTTGTCGATGAATGGTGATGTGTGGTGAGAGGAGGGGCTTTGTCTGCTCATCTAGCTCTCGACATTCCATGTCTTCAACGTGTGGGCCTCGAGACATCATCTCCTTAGTTACCCGTAGCCTAGGGGGGTAATAGGTGTGAATAAGGACACACCAACAAATTCCTCCAACTACAAATATAGCCTCCACCACTTGTGCTCCACTCCTAGGCCAAGAGTAGCATATGTAAAGGAGTAAAGTCCACAAAAGTCATCATCAAGCCATTTTCTCCATCTCCTGGTTATAAATAGCTAGTGTAAACAAGGAAGATCCATAAATTAAACTCTGTGACTCATATGCTCTACCCCCTATAGCATGCATCTCTCAAGAGTCAATAAGGTCAAGCCCAAAAGGTGGGTGCTCCTCTTCTTGGATATAAATAGCAGTCCACAGCCAATCACAAGTCATGAGGAACTTCCTCAAGTCATGTGCTCCAAGATTCTATAAATAGTAGTCTCCTCCTCCAAAAGTAACAATAGATTTGAGTCCAAGTCACACTCCAAGAATAGCCCTGTCAAAATAGGTAGATGACTTCAAATTATATTAAGTTACATGATTGACCGAAAAAGGTCAATGGGACTAAGAAATCCACGTTTAATAACAACAATAGGGAGTGCCTAGAGGATCTTGAAGCCATATGAAATCTTAGGTGAAGGAAAGAAATAAAGAGTAGACTAGAAAATAGAAAGGGGGAACCCAAAAG